>CALNHX010002732.1:0-169252 GCA_940337035.1 Agriotes lineatus | reverse complement strand
AGTCTAGGTGTAAGTATAGGTGTAAGTGTAGATGTAAATGTAGGTGTAAGTCTAGGTGTAAGTGTAGGTGTAAGTCTAGGTGTAAGTATAGGTGTAAGTGTAGGTGTAAGTGTAGGTGTAAGTATAAGTGTAAGTCTAGAAGTAAGTCTAGGTGCAAGTCTAGGTGTAAGTTTAGGTGTAAGTTTAAGGGTAAGTCTAGGTGTAAGTCTAGGTGTAAGTATAGATGTAAGTCTAGGGTGTAAGTATAGTGTAGTTAGTGTAGCTAGGTGTAAGTGTAGGTGTAAGTCTAGGTGTAAGTGTAGGTGTAAGTGCTAGGTGAAGTAGGTGTAGGTGTAAGGTGTAAGTGTAAGTCTAGGTGTAAGACTAGGTGTAAGTATAGGTGTAAGTTTAGGTGTAAGTTTAGGTGTAAGTGTAGGGTGTAAGTATAGGTGTAAGTGTAGGTGTAAGTATAGGTGTAAGTTTAGGTGTAAGTGTAGGTGTAAGTGTAGGTGTAAGTGTAGGTGTAAGTATAGGTGTAAGTCTAGAAGTAAGTCTAGGTGCAAGTCTAGGTGTAAGTTTAGGTGTAAGTTTAAGACTAAGTCTAGGTGTAAGTCTAGGTGTAAGTATAGGTGTAAGTCTAGGTGTAAGTATAGGTGTAAGTCTAGGTGTAAGTGTAGGTGTAAGTCTAGGTGTAAGTGTAGGTGTAAGTCTAGGTGTAAGTGTAGGGGTAAGTCTAGGTGTGAGTCTAGGTGTAAGACTAGGTGTAAGTATAGGTGTAAGTTTAGGTGTAAGTTTAAGAGTAAGTCTAGGTGTAAGTCTAGGTGTAAGTATAGGTGTAAGTCTAGGTGTAAGTATAGGTGTAAGTCTAGGTGTAAGTGTAGGTGTAAGTCTAGGTGTAAGTCTAGGTGTAAGTCTAGGTGTAAGTGTAGGTGGAAGTCTAGGTGTAAGTCTAGGTGTAAGACTATGTGTAAGTGTAGGTGTAAGTATAGGTGTAAGTCTAGGTGTAAGTGTAGGTGTAAGTGTAGGTGTAAGTGTAGGGGTAAGTCTAGGTGTAAGTCTAGGTGTAAGTCTAGGTGTAAGTGTAGGTGTAAGTCTAGGTGTAAGTCTAGGTGTAAGTCTAGGTGTAAGTGTAGGTGTAAGTCTAGGTGTAAGTCTAGGTGTAAGTCTAGGTGTAAGACTAGGTGTAAGTATAGGTGTAAGTATAGGTGTAAGTCTAGTTGTAAATCTAGGTGTAAGTCTAGGTGTAAGTCTAGGTGTAAGTTTAGGTGTAAGTTTAAGAGTAAGTGTAGGTGTAAGTCTAAGTGTAAGTATAGGTGTAAGTCTAGGTGTAAGTATAGGTGTAAGTCTAGGTGTAAGTGTAGGTGTAAGTCTAGGTGTAAGTCTAGGTGTAAGTCTAGGTGTAAGTGTAGGTGTAAGTCTAGGTGTAATTCTAGGGTGTAAGACTAGGTGTAAGTGTAGGTGTAAGTATAGGTGTAAGTCTAGGTGTAAGAGTAGGTGTAAGTGTAGGTGAAAGTCTAGGTGTAAGTCTAGGTGTAAGTAGAAGTCTAGGTGTAAGTGTAGGTGTAAGTCTAGGTGTAAGTCTAGGTGTAAGTCTAGTTAGGTGTAAGTATAGGTGTAAGTATAGGTGTAAGTCTAGTTGTAAGGCTAGGTGTAAGTCTAGGTGTAAGTATAGGTGTAAGTCTAGGAGTAAGTCTAGGTGTACGTAAAGCTGTAAGTCTAGGTGTAAGGCTTGGTGTAAGTGTAGGTGTAAGTCTAGGTGTAAGTGTAGGTGTAAGTTTAGGTGTAAGTGTAGGTGTAAGTATAGGTGTAAGTGTAGGTGTAAGTATAGGTGTAAGTCTAGGTGTAAGTGTAGGTGTAAGTGTAGGTGTAAGTGTAGGTGTAAGTGTAGGTGTAAGTATAGGTGTAAGTCTAGAAGTAAGTCTAGGTGCAAGTCTAGGTGTAAGTTTAGGTGTAAGTTTAAGAGTAAGTCTAGGTGTAAGTCTAGGTGTAAGTATAGGTGTAAGACTAGGTGTAAGTATAGGTGTAGTCTAGGTGTAAGTGTAGGTGTAAGTCTAGGTGTAAGTGTAGGTGTAAGTCTAGGTGTAAGTGTAGGTGTAAGTCTAGGTGTAAGTCTAGGTGTAAGACTAGGTGTAAGTATAGGTGTAAGTTTAGGTGTAAGTTTAAGAGTAAGTCTAGGTGTAAGTGTAGGTGTAAGTATAGGTGTAAGTCTAGGTGTAAGTATAGGTGTAAGTCTAGGTGTAAGTGTAGGTGTAAGTCTAGGTGTAAGTCTAGGTGTAAGTCTAGGTGTAAGTGTAGGTGTAAATCTAGGTGTAAGTCTAGGTGTAAGTCTAGGTGTAAGTCTAGGTGTAAGTCTAGGTGTAAGTCTAGGTGTAAGTGTAGGTGTAAGTGTAGGTGTAAGTCTAGGTGTAAGTATAGGTGTAAGTCTAGGTGTAAGTGTAGGTGTAAGTCTAGGTGTAAGTCTAGGTGTAAGTCTAGGTGTAAGTGTAGGTGTAAGTCTAGGTGTAAGTCTAGGTGTAAGTCTAGGTGTAAGTGTAGGTGTAAGTCTAGGTGTAAGTCTAGGTGTAAGTCTAGGTGTAAGTATAGGTGTAAGTCTAGGTGTAAGTCTAGGTGTAAGTGTAGGTGTAAGTCTAGGTGTAAGTGTAGGTGTAAGTATAGGTGTAAGTCTAGGTTTAAGTCTAGGTGTCAGTGTAGGTGCAAGTCTAGGTGTAAGTCTAGGTGTAAGTGTAGGTGTAAGTCTAGGTTTAAGTCTAGGTGTAAGTGTAGGTGCAAGTCTAGGTGTAAGTCTAGGTGTAAGTGTAGGTGTAAGTCTAGGTGTAAGTTTAGCTGTAAGTCTAGGGTGTAAGTGTAGGTGTAAGTCTAGGTGTAAATATAGGTGTAAGTCTAGGTGTAAGTCTAGGTGTAAGTATAGGTGTAAGTCTAGGTGTAAGTCTAGGTGTTACTGTAGGTGTAAGTTTAGGTGTAAGTCTAGGTGTAAGTCTAGGTGTAAGACTAGGTGTAAGTGTAGGTTTAAGTATAGGTGTAATTCTAGGTGTAAGTGTAGGTGTAAGTGTAGGTGAAAGTCTAGGTGTAAGTCTAGGTGTAAGTCTAGGTGTAAGTCTAGGTGTAAGTGTAGGTGTAAGTCTAGGTGTAAGTCTAGGTGTAAGTCTAGGTGTAAGTATAGGTGTAAGTATAGGTGTAATTCTAGTTGTAAGGCTAGGTGTAAGTCTAGGTGTAAGTATAGGTGTAAGTCTAGGTGTAAGTCTAGGTGTAAGTCTAGGTGTAAGTATAGGTGTAAGTGTAGATGTAAGTGTAGGTGTAAGTCTAGGTGTAAGTGTAGGTGTAAGTCTAGGTGTAAGTATAGGTGTAAGTGTAGGTGTAAATATAGGTGTAAGTCTAGGGTGTAAGTGTAGGTGTAAGTGTAGGTGTAAGTGTAGGTGTAAGTATAGGTGTAAGTCTAGAAGTAAGTCTAGGTGCAAGTCTAGGTGTAAGTTTAGGTGTAAGTTTAAGAGTAAGTCTAGGTGTAAGTATAGGTGTAAGTATAGGTGTAAGTCTAGGTGTAAGTATAGGTGTAAGTCTAGGTGTAAGTGTAGGTGTAAGTCTAGGTGTAAGTGTAGGTGTAAGTCTAGGTGTAAGTGTAGGTGTAAGTCTAGGTGTAAGTCTAGGTGTAAGACTAGGTGTAAGTATAGGTGTAAGTTTAGGTGTAAGTTTAGGTGTAAGTGTAGGTGTAAGTATAGGTGTAAGTGTAGGTGTAAGTATAGGTGTAAGTCTAGGTGTGTGTGTAGGTGTAAGTGTAGGTGTAAGTGTAGGTGTAAGTATAGGTGTAAGTCTAGAAGTAAGTCTAGGTGCAAGTCTAGGTGTAAGTTTAGGTGTAAGTTTAAGAGTAAGTCTAGGTGTAAGTCTAGGTGTAAGTATAGGTGTAAGTCTAGGTGTAAGTATAGGTGTAAGTCTAGGTGTAAGTGTAGGTGTAAGTCTAGGTGTAAGTGTAGGTGTAAGTCTAGGTGTAAGTGTAGGGGTAAGTCTAGGTGTAAGACTAGGTGTAAGTATAGGTGTAAGTTTAGGTGTAAGTTTAAGAGTAAGTCTAGGTGTAAGTCTAGGTGTAAGTATAGGTGTAAGTCTAGGTGTAAGTATAGGTGTAAGTCTAGGTGTAAGTGTAGATGTAAGTCTAGGTGTAAGTCTAGGTGTAAGTCTAGGTGTAAGTGTAGGTGTAAGTCTAGGTGTAAGTCTAGGTGTAAGTCTAGGTGTAAGACTAGGTGTAAGTATAGGTGTAAGTATAGGTGTAAGTCTAGTTGTAAATCTAGGTGTAAGTCTAGGTGTAAGTCTAGGTGTAAGTTTAGGTGTAAGTTTAAGAGTAAGTCTAGGTGTAAGTCTAGGTGTAAGTATAGGTGTAAGTCTAGGTGTAAGTATAGGTGTAAGTTTAGGTGTAAGTGTAGGTGTAAGTCTAGGTGTAAGTCTAGGTGTAAGTCTAGGTGTAAGTATAGGTGTAAGTCTAGTTGTAAATCTAGGTGTAAGACTAGGTGTAAGTATAGGTGTAAGTCTAGGTGTAAGTCTAGGTGTAAGTCTAGGTGTAAGTATAGGTGTAAGTCTAGGTGTAAGTCCAGGTGTAAGTGTAGGTGTAAGTATAGGTGTAAGTCTGGGTGTAAGTATAGGTGTAAGTATAGGTGTAAGTCTAGGTGTAAATATAGGTGTAAGTCTAGGTGTAGGTCTAGGTGTAAGTGTAGGTGTAAGTCTAGGTGTAAGTATAGGTGTAAGTTTAGGTGTAAGTCTAGGTGTAAGTATAGGTGTAAGTATAGGTGTAAGTGTAGGTGTAAGTATAGGTGTAAGTCTAGGTGTAAGTCTAGGTGTAAGTCTAGGTGTAAGTGTAGGTGTAAGTATAGGTGTAAGTCTAGGTGTAAGTGTATTTGTAAGTGTAGGTGTAAGTCTAGGTGTAAGTCTAGGTGTAAGTCTAGGTGTAAGTCTAGGTGTAAGTGTAAGTGTAAGTCTAGGTGTAAGTCTAGGTGTAAGTATAGGTGTAAGTCTAGGTGTAAGTCTAGGTGTAAGTGTAAGTGTAAGTCTAGGTGTAAGTCTAGGTGTAAGTATAGGTGTAAGTCTAGGTGTAAGTCTAGGTGTAAGTCTAGGTGTAAGTCTAGGTGTAAGTGTAGGTGTAAGTCTAGGTGTAAGTCTAGGTGTAAGTCTAGGTGTAAGTATAGGTGTAAGTATAGGTGTAAGTCTAGTTGTAAGGCTAGGTGTAAGTCTAGGTGTAAGTATAGGTGTAAGTCTAGGTGTAAGTCTAGGTGTAAGTAAAGCTGTAAGTCTAGGTGTAAGTCTTGGTGTAAGTGTAGGTGTAAGTCTAGGTGTAAGTGTAGGTGTAAGTTTAGGTGTAAGTGTAGGTGTAAGTATAGGTGTAAGTGTAGGTGTAAGTATAGGTGTAAGTCTAGGTGTAAGTGTAGGTGTAAGTGTAGGTGTAAGTGTAGGTGTAAGTGTAGGTGTAAGTATAGGTGTAAGTCTAGAAGTAAGTCTAGGTGCAAGTCTAGGTGTAAGTGTAGGTGTAAGTTTAAGAGTAAGTCTAGGTGTAAGTCTAGGTGTAAGTATAGGTGTAAGTCTAGGTGTAAGTATAGGTGTAAGTCTAGGTGTAAGTGTAGGTGTAAGTCTAGGTGTAAGTGTAGGTGTAAGTCTAGGTGTAAGTCTAGGTGTAAGACTAGGTGTAAGTATAGGTGTAAGTTTAGGTGTAAGTTTAAGAGTAAGTCTAGGTGTAAGTCAAAATGTAAGTATAGGTGTAAGTCTAGGTGTAAGTATAGGTGTAAGTCTAGGTGTAAGTGTAGGTGTAAGTCTAGGTGTAAGTCTAGGTGTAAGTCTAGGTGTAAGTGTAGGTGTAAGTCTAGGTGTAAGTATAGGTGTAAGTCTAGGTGTAAGTGTAGGTGTAAGTCTAGGTGTAAGTCTAGGTGTAAGTCTAGGTGTAAGTGTAGGTGTAAGTCTAGGTGTAAGTCTAGGTGTAAGGCTAGGTGTAAGTGTAGGTGTAAGTCTAGGTGTAAGTCTAGGTGTAAGTATAGGTGTAAGTCTAGGTGTAAGTCTAGGTGTAAGTGTAGGTGTAAGTCTAGGTGTAAGTGTAGGTGTAAGTATAGGTGTAAGTCTAGGTTTAAGTCTAGGTGTCAGTGTAGGTGCAAGTCTAGGTGTAAGTCTAGGTGTAAGTGTAGGTGTAAGTCTAGGTTTAAGTCTAGGTGTAAGTGTAGGTGCAAGTCTAGGTGTAAGTCTAGGTGTAAGTGTAGGTGTAAGTCTAGGTGTAAGTTTAGGTGTAAGTCTAGGTGTAAGTGTAGGTGTAAGTCTAGGTGTAAATATAGGTGTAAGTCTAGGTGTAAGTCTAGGTGTAAGTATAGGTGTAAGTCTAGGTGTAAGTCTAGGTGTTACTGTAGGTGTAAGTTTAGGTGTAAGTGTAGGTGTAAGTCTAGGTGTAAGACTAGGTGTAAGTGTAGGTGTAAGTATAGGTGTAATTCTAGGTGTAAGTGTAGGTGTAAGTGTAGGTCAAAGTCTAGGTGTAAGTCTAGGTGTAAGTCTAGGTGTAAGTCTAGGTGTAAGTGTAGGTGTAAGTCTAGGTGTAAGTCTAGGTGTAAGTCTAGGTGTAAGTATAGGTGTAAGTATAGGTGTAATTCTAGTTGTAAGGCTAGGTGTAAGTCTAGGTGTAAGTATAGGTGTAAGTCTAGGTGTAAGTCTAGGTGTAAGTCTAGGTGTAAGTATAGGTGTAAGTGTAGATGTAAATGTAGGTGTAAGTCTAGGTGTAAGTGTAGGTGTAAGTCTAGGTGTAAGTATAGGTGTAAGTGTAGGTGTAAGTGTAGGTGTAAGTATAAGTGTAAGTCTAGAAGTAAGTCTAGGTGCAAGTCTAGGTGTAAGTTTAGGTGTAAGTTTAAGGGTAAGTCTAGGTGTAAGTCTAGGTGTAAGTATAGATGTAAGTCTAGGTGTAAGTATAGGTGTAAGTCTAGGTGTAAGTGTAGGTGTAAGTCTAGGTGTAAGTGTAGGTGTAAGTCTAGGTGTAAGTGTAGGTGTAAGTCTAGGTGTAAGTCTAGGTGTAAGACTAGGTGTAAGTATAGGTGTAAGTTTAGGTGTAAGTTTAGGTGTAAGTGTAGGTGTAAGTATAGGTGTAAGTGTAGGTGTAAGTATAGGTGTAAGTTTAGGTGTAAGTGTAGGTGTAAGTGTAGGTGTAAGTGTAGGTGTAAGTATAGGTGTAAGTCTAGAAGTAAGTCTAGGTGCAAGTCTAGGTGTAAGTTTAGGTGTAAGTTTAAGACTAAGTCTAGGTGTAAGTCTAGGTGTAAGTATAGGTGTAAGTCTAGGTGTAAGTATAGGTGTAAGTCTAGGTGTAAGTGTAGGTGTAAGTCTAGGTGTAAGTGTAGGTGTAAGTCTAGGTGTAAGTGTAGGGGTAAGTCTAGGTGTGAGTCTAGGTGTAAGACTAGGTGTAAGTATAGGTGTAAGTTTAGGTGTAAGTTTAAGAGTAAGTCTAGGTGTAAGTCTAGGTGTAAGTATAGGTGTAAGTCTAGGTGTAAGTATAGGTGTAAGTCTAGGTGTAAGTGTACGTGTAAGTCTAGGTGTAAGTCTAGGTGTAAGTCTAGGTGTAAGTGTAGGTGTAAGTCTAGGTGTAAGTCTAGGTGTAAGTCTAGGTGTAAGACTAGGTGTAAGTATAGGTGTAAGTATAGGTGTAAGTCTAGTTGTAAATCTAGGTGTAAGTCTAGGTGTAAGTCTAGGTGTAAGTTTAGGTGTAAGTTTAAGAGTAAGTCTAGGTGTAAGTCTAGGTGTAAGTATAGGTGTAAGTCTAGGTGTAAGTATAGGTGTAAGTTTAGGTGTAAGTGTAGGTGTAAGTCTAGGTGTAAGTCTAGGTGTAAGTCTAGGTGTAAGTGTAGGTGTAAGTCTAGGTGTAAGTCTAGGTGTAAGACTAGGTGTAAGTATAGGTGTAAGTATAGGTGTAAGTCTAGTTGTAAATCTAGCTGTAAGACTAGGTGTAAGTATAGGTGTAAGTCTAGGTGTAAGTCTAGGTGTAAGTCTAGGTGTAAGTATAGGTGTAAGTCTAGGTGTAAGTCCAGGTGTAAGTGTAGGTGTAAGTATAGGTGTAAGTCTGGGTGTAAGTATAGGTGTAAGTATAGGTGTAAGTCTAGGTGTAAGTATAGGTGTAAGTCTAGGTGTAGGTCTAGGTGTAAGTGTAGGTGTAAGTCTAGGTGTAAGTATAGGTGTAAGTTTAGGTGTAAGTCTAGGTGTAAGTATAGGTGTAAGTATAGGTGTAAGTGTAGGTGTAAGTATAGGTGTAAGTCTAGGTGTGAGTCTAGGTGTAAGTCTAGGTGTAAGTGTAGGTGTAAGTATAGGTGTAAGTCTAGCTGTAAGTGTATTTGTAAGTGTAGGTGTAAGTCTAGGTGTAAGTCTAGGTGTAAGTGTAAGTGTAAGTCTAGGTGTAAGTCTAGGTGTAAGTATAGGTGTAAGTCTAGGTGTAAGTATAGGTGTAAGTCTAGGTGTAAGTGTAGGTGTAAGTCTAGGTGTAAGTCTAGGTGTAAGTGTAGGTGTAAGTCTAGGTGTAAGTATAGGTGTAAGTCTAGGTGTAAGTGTAGGGGTAAGTCTAGGTGTAAGTCTAGGTGTAAGTCTAGGTGTAAGTGTAGGTGTAAGTCTAGGTGTAAGTCTAGGTGTAAGTCTAGGTGTAAGACTAGGTGTAAGTATAGGTGTAAGTATAGGTGTAAGTCTAGTTGTAAATCTAGGTGTAAGTCTAGGTGTAAGTCTAGGTGTAAGTTTAGGTGTAAGTTTAAGAGTAAGTGTAGGTGTAAGTCTAGGTGTAAGTATAGGTGTAAGTCTAGGTGTAAGTATAGGTGTAAGTCTAGGTGTAAGTGTAGGTGTAAGTCTAGGTGTAAGTCTAGGTGTAAGTCTAGGTGTAAGTGTAGGTGTAAGTCTAGGTGTAAGTCTAGGTGTAAGACTAAGTGTAAGTGTAGGTGTAAGTATAGGTGTAAGTCTAGGTGTAAGTGTAGGTGTAAGTATAGGTGTAAGTCTAGCTGTAAGTGTATTTGTAAGTGTAGGTGTAAGTCTAGGTGTAAGTCTAGGTGTAAGTGTAAGTGTAAGTCTAGGTGTAAGTCTAGGTGTAAGTATAGGTGTAAGTCTAGGTGTAAGTATAAGTGTAAGTCTAGGGGTAAGTGTAGGTGTAAGTCTAGGTGTAAGTGTAGGTGTAAGTCTAGGTGTAAGTGTAGGTGTAAGTCTAGGTGTAAGTCTAGGTGTAAGTCTAGGTGTAAGTGCAGGTGTAACTATAGGTGTAAGTCTAGGTGTAAGTGCAGGTGTAAGTGTAGGTGTAAGTCTAGGTGTAAGTATAGGTGTAAGTCTAGGTGTAAGTATAGGTGTAAGTCTAGGTGTAAGTGTAGGTGTAATTCTAGGTGTAAGTCTAGGTGTAAGTCTAGGTGTAAGTGTAGGTGTAAGTCTAGGTGTAAGTCTAGGTGTAAGTCTAGGTGTAAGACTAGGTGTAAGTATAGGTGTAAGTATAGGTGTAAGTGTAGTTGTAAATCTAAGTGTAAGTCTAGGTGTAAGTCTAGGTGTAAGTTTAAGTGTAAGTTTAAGAGTAAGTGTAGGTGTAAGTGTAGGTGTAAGTCTAGGTGTAAGTCTAGGTGTAAGTATAGGTGTAAGTCTAGGTGTAAGTGTAGGTGTAAGTCTAGGTGTAAGTCTAGGTGTAAGTCTAGGTGTAAGTGTAGGTGTAAGTCTAGGTGTAAGTCTAGGTGTAAGACTAGGTGTAAGTGTAGGTGTAAGTATAGGTGTAAGTCTAGGTGTAAGTGTAGGTGTAAGTCTAGGTGTAAGTGTAGGTGTAAGTCTAGGTGTAAGTGTAGGTGTAAGTCTAGGTGTAAGTCTAGGTGTAAGACTAGGTGTAAGTATAGGTGTAAGTTTAGGTGTAAGTTTAGGTGTAAGTGTAGGTGTAAGTATAGGTGTAAGTGTAGGTGTAAGTATAGGTGTAAGTCTAGGTGTAAGTGTAGGTGTAAGTGTAGGTGTAAGTATAGGTGTAAGTCTAGAAGTAAGTCTAGGTGCAAGTCTAGGTGTAAGTTTAGGTGTAAGTTTAAGAGTAAGTCTAGGTGTAAGTCTAGGTGTAAGTATAGGTGTAAGTCTAGGTGTAAGTATAGGTGTAAGTCTAGGTGTAAGTGTAGGTGTAAGTCTAGGTGTAAGTGTAGGTGTAAGTCTAGGTGTAAGTGTAGGGGTAAGTCTAGGTGTAAGACTAGGTGTAAGTATAGGTGTAAGTTTAGGTGTAAGTTTAAGAGTAAGTCTAGGTGTAAGTCTAGGTGTAAGTATAGGTGTAAGTCTAGGTGTAAGTATAGGTGTAAGTCTAGGTGTAAGTGTAGATGTAAATCTAGGTGTAAGTCTAGGTGTAAGTCTAGGTGTAAGTGTAGGTGTAAGTCTAGGTGTAAGTCTAGGTGTAAGTCTAGGTGTAAGACTAGGTGTAAGTATAGGTGTAAGTATAGGTGTAAGTCTAGTTGTAAATCTAGGTGTAAGTCTAGGTGTAAGTATAGGTGTAAGTCTAGGTGTAAGTATAGGTGTAAGTTTAGGTGTAAGTGTAGGTGTAAGTCTAGGTGTAAGTCTAGGTGTAAGTCTAGGTGTAAGTATAGGTGTAAGTCTAGTTGTAAATCTAGGTGTAAGACTAGGTGTAAGTATAGGTGTAAGTCTAGGTGTAAGTCTAGGTGTAAGTCTAGGTGTAAGTATAGGTGTAAGTCTAGGTGTAAGTCCAGGTGTAAGTGTAGGTGTAAGTATAGGTGTAAGTCTGGGTGTAAGTATAGGTGTAAGTATAGGTGTAAGTCTAGGTGTAAATATAGGTGTAAGTCTAGGTGTAGGTCTAGGTGTAAGTGTAGGTGTAAGTCTAGGTGTAAGTATAGGTGTAAGTTTAGGTGTAAGTCTAGGTGTAAGTATAGGTGTAAGTATAGGTGTAAGTGTAGGTGTAAGTATAGGTGTAAGTCTAGGTGTAAGTCTAGGTGTAAGTCTAGGTGTAAGTGTAGGTGTAAGTATAGGTGTAAGTCTAGGTGTAAGTGTATTTGTAAGTGTAGGTGTAAGTCTAGGTGTAAGTCTAGGTGTAAGTCTAGGTGTAAGTGTAAGTGTAAGTCTAGGTGTAAGTCTAGGTGTAAGTATAGGTGTAAGTCTAGGTGTAAGTCTAGGTGTAAGTGTAAGTGTAAGTCTAGGTGTAAGTCTAGGTGTAAGTATAGGTGTAAGTCTAGGTGTAAGTCTAGGTGTAAGTGTAGGTGTAAGTGTAGGTGAAAGTCTAGGTGTAAGTCTAGGTGTAAGTCTAGGTGTAAGTCTAGGTGTAAGTGTAGGTGTAAGTCTAGGTGTAAGTCTAGGTGTAAGTCTAGGTGTAAGTATAGGTGTAAGTATAGGTGTAAGTCTAGTTGTAAGGCTAGGTGTAAGTCTAGGTGTAAGTATAGGTGTAAGTCTAGGTGTAAGTCTAGGTGTAAGTAAAGCTGTAAGTCTAGGTGTAAGTCTTGGTGTAAGTGTAGGTGTAAGTCTAGGTGTAAGTGTAGGTGTAAGTTTAGGTGTAAGTGTAGGTGTAAGTATAGGTGTAAGTGTAGGTGTAAGTATAGGTGTAAGTCTAGGTGTATGTGTAGGTGTAAGTGTAGGTGTAAGTGTAGGTGTAAGTGTAGGTGTAAGTATAGGTGTAAGTCTAGAAGTAAGTCTAGGTGCAAGTCTAGGTGTAAGTTTAGGTGTAAGTTTAAGAGTAAGTCTAGGTGTAAGTCTAGGTGTAAGTATAGGTGTAAGTCTAGGTGTAAGTATAGGTGTAAGTCTAGGTGTAAGTGTAGGTGTAAGTCTAGGTGTAAGTGTAGGTGTAAGTGTAGGTGTAAGTGTAGGTGTAAGTCTAGGTGTAAGTCTAGGTGTAAGACTAGGTGTAAGTATAGGTGTAAGTTTAGGTGTAAGTTTAAGAGTAAGTCTAGGTGTAAGTCAAAATGTAAGTATAGGTGTAAGTCTAGGTGTAAGTATAGGTGTAAGTCTAGGTGTAAGTGTAGGTGTAAGTCTAGGTGTAAGTCTAGGTGTAAGTCTAGGTGTAAGTGTAGGTGTAAGTCTAGGTGTAAGTATAGGTGTAAGTCTAGGTGTAAGTGTAGGTGTAAGTCTAGGTGTAAGTCTAGGTGTAAGTCTAGGTGTAAGTGTAGGTGTAAGTCTAGGTGTAAGTCTAGGTGTAAGGCTAGGTGTAAGTGTAGGTGTAAGTCTAGGTGTAAGTCTAGGTGTAAGTCTAGGTGTAAGTATAGGTGTAAGTCTATGTGTAAGTCTAGGTGTAAGTGTAGGTGTAAGTCTAGGTGTAAGTGTAGGTGTAAGTATAGGTGTAAGTCTAGGTTTAAGTCTAGGTGTCAGTGTAGGTGCAAGTCTAGGTGTAAGTCTAGGTGTAAGTGTAGGTGTAAGTCTAGGTTTAAGTCTAGGTGTAAGTGTAGGTGCAAGTCTAGGTGTAAGTCTAGGTGTAAGTGTAGGTGTAAGTCTAGGTGTAAGTTTAGGTGTAAGTCTAGGTGTAAGTGTAGGTGTAAGTCTAGGTGTAAATATAGGTGTAAGTCTAGGTGTAAGTCTAGGTGTAAGTATAGGTGTAAGTCTAGGTGTAAGTCTAGGTGTTACTGTAGGTGTAAGTTTAGGTGTAAGTGTAGGTGTAAGTCTAGGTGTAAGACTAGGTGTAAGTGTAGGTGTAAGTATAGGTGTAATTCTAGGTGTAAGTGTAGGTGTAAGTGTAGGTGAAAGTCTAGGTGTAAGTCTAGGTGTAAGTCTAGGTGTAAGTCTAGGTGTAAGTGTAGGTGTAAGTCTAGGTGTAAGTCTAGGTGTAAGTCTAGGTGTAAGTATAGGTGTAAGTATAGGTGTAATTCTAGTTGTAAGGCTAGGTGTAAGTCTAGGTGTAAGTATAGGTGTAAGTCTAGGTGTAAGTCTAGGTGTAAGTCTAGGTGTAAGTATAGGTGTAAGTGTAGATGTAAATGTAGGTGTAAGTCTAGGTGTAAGTGTAGGTGTAAGTCTAGGTGTAAGTATAGGTGTAAGTGTAGGTGTAAGTGTAGGTGTAAGTATAAGTGTAAGTCTAGAAGTAAGTCTAGGTGCAAGTCTAGGTGTAAGTTTAGGTGTAAGTTTAAGGGTAAGTCTGGGTGTAAGTCTAGGTGTAAGTATAGGTGTAAGTCTAGGTGTAAGTATAGGTGTAAGTCTAGGTGTAAGTGTAGGTGTAAGTCTAGGTGTAAGTGTAGGTGTAAGTCTAGGTGTAAGTGTAGGTGTAAGTCTAGGTGTAAGTCTAGGTGTAAGACTAGGTGTAAGTATAGGTGTAAGTTTAGGTGTAAGTTTAGGTGTAAGTGTAGGTGTAAGTATAGGTGTAAGTGTAGGTGTAAGTATAGGTGTAAGTTTAGGTGTAAGTGTAGGTGTAAGTGTAGGTGTAAGTGTAGGTGTAAGTATAGGTGTAAGTCTAGAAGTAAGTCTAGGTGCAAGTCTAGGTGTAAGTTTAGGTGTAAGTTTAAGACTAAGTCTAGGTGTAAGTCTAGGTGTAAGTATAGGTGTAAGTCTAGGTGTAAGTATAGGTGTAAGTCTAGGTGTAAGTGTAGGTGTAAGTCTAGGTGCAAGTGTAGGTGTAAGTCTAGGTGTAAGTGTAGGGGTAAGTCTAGGTGTAAGTCTAGGTGTAAGACTAGGTGTAAGTATAGGTGTAAGTTTAGGTGTAAGTTTAAGTGTAACTCTAGGTGTAAGTCTAGGTGTAAGTATAGGTGTAAGTCTAGGTGTAAGTATAGGTGTAAGTCTAGGTGTAAGTGTACGTGTAAGTCTAGGTGTAAGTCTAAGTGTAAGTCTAGGTGTAAGTGTAGGTGCAAGTCTAGGTGTAAGTCTAGGTGTAAGTCTAGGTGTAAGACTAGGTGTAAGTATAGGTGTAAGTATAGGTGTAAGTCTAGTTGTAAATCTAGGTGTAAGTCTAGGTGTAAGTCTAGGTGTAAGTTTAGGTGTAAGTTTAAGAGTAAGTCTAGGTGT
Organism: Agriotes lineatus; assembly: GCA_940337035.1. Classification (NCBI taxonomy): domain Eukaryota; kingdom Metazoa; phylum Arthropoda; class Insecta; order Coleoptera; family Elateridae; genus Agriotes; species Agriotes lineatus. The sequence goes on along the minus strand of CALNHX010002732.1, from coordinate 155,380 downwards.
AAGTCTAGGTGTAAGTATAGGTGTAAGTCTAGGTGTAAGTATAGGTGTAAGTTTAGGTGTAAGTGTAGGTGTAAGTCTAGGTGTAAGTCTAGGTGTAAGTCTAGGTGTAAGTGTAGGTGTAAGTCTAGGTGTAAGTCTAGGTGTAAGACTAGGTGTAAGTATAGGTGTAAGTATAGGTGTAAGTCTAGTTGTAAATCTAGCTGTAAGACTAGGTGTAAGTATAGGTGTAAGTCTAGGTGTAAGTCTAGGTGTAAGTCTAGGTGTAAGTATAGGTGTAAGTCTAGGTGTAAGTCCAGGTGTAAGTGTAGGTGTAAGTATAGGTGTAAGTCTGGGTGTAAGTATAGGTGTAAGTATAGGTGTAAGTCTAGGTGTAAGTATAGGTGTAAGTCTAGGTGTAGGTCTAGGTGTAAGTGTAGGTGTAAGTCTAGGTGTAAGTATAGGTGTAAGTTTAGGTGTAAGTCTAGGTGTAAGTATAGGTGTAAGTATAGGTGTAAGTGTAGGTGTAAGTATAGGTGTAAGTCTAGGTGTAAGTCTAGGTGTAAGTCTAGGTGTAAGTGTAGGTGTAAGTATAGGTGTAAGTCTAGCTGTAAGTGTATTTGTAAGTGTAGGTGTAAGTCTAGGTGTAAGTCTAGGTGTAAGTGTAAGTGTAAGTCTAGGTGTAAGTCTAGGTGTAAGTATAGGTGTAAGTCTAGGTGTAAGTATAGGTGTAAGTCTAGGTGTAAGTGTAGGTGTAAGTCTAGGTGTAAGTCTAGGTGTAAGTCTAGGTGTAAGTGTAGGTGTAAGTCTAGGTGTAAGTATAGGTGTAGGTCTAGGTGTAAGTGTAGGGGTAAGTCTAGGTGTAAGTCTAGGTGTAAGTCTAGGTGTAAGTGTAGGTGTAAGTCTAGGTGTAAGTCTAGGTGTAAGTCTAGGTGTAAGACTAGGTGTAAGTATAGGTGTAAGTATAGGTGTAAGTCTAGTTGTAAATCTAGGTGTAAGTCTAGGTGTAAGTCTAGGTGTAAGTTTAGGTGTAAGTTTAAGAGTAAGTGTAGGTGTAAGTCTAGGTGTAAGTATAGGTGTAAGTCTAGGTGTAAGTATAGGTGTAAGTCTAGGTGTAAGTGTAGGTGTAAGTCTAGGTGTAAGTCTAGGTGTAAGTCTAGGTGTAAGTGTAGGTGTAAGTCTAGGTGTAAGTCTAGGTGTAAGACTAGGTGTAAGTGTAGGTGTAAGTATAGGTGTAAGTCTAGGTGTAAGTGTAGGTGTAAGTATAGGTGTAAGTCTAGCTGTAAGTGTATTTGTAAGTGTAGGTGTAAGTCTAGGTGTAAGTCTAGGTGTAAGTGTAAGTGTAAGTCTAGGTGTAAGTCTAGGTGTAAGTATAGGTGTAAGTCTAGGTGTAAGTATAGGTGTAAGTCTAGGTGTAAGTGTAGGTGTAAGTCTAGGTGTAAGTGTAGGTGTAAGTCTAGGTGTAAGTGTAGGTGTAAGTCTAGGTGTAAGTCTAGGTGTAAGTCTAGGTGTAAGTGCAGGTGTAACTATAGGTGTAAGTCTAGGTGTAAGTGCAGGTGTAAGTGTAGGTGTAAGTCTAGGTGTAAGTATAGGTGTAAGTCTAGGTGTAAGTATAGGTGTAAGTCTAGGTGTAAGTGTAGGTGTAATTCTAGGTGTAAGTCTAGGTGTAAGTCTAGGTGTAAGTGTAGGTGTAAGTCTAGGTGTAAGTCTAGGTGTAAGTCTAGGTGTAAGACTAGGTGTAAGTATAGGTGTAAGTATAGGTGTAAGTCTAGTTGTAAATCTAAGTGTAAGTCTAGGTGTAAGTCTAGGTGTAAGTTTAGGTGTAAGTTTAAGAGTAAGTGTAGGTGTAAATGTAGGTGTAAGTCTAGGTGTAAGTCTAGGTGTAAGTATAGGTGTAAGTCTAGGTGTAAGTGTAGGTGTAAGTCTAGGTGTAAGTCTAGGTGTAAGTCTAGGTGTAAGTGTAGGTGTAAGTCTAGGTGTAAGTCTAGGTGTAAGACTAGGTGTAAGTGTAGGTGTAAGTATAGGTGTAAGTCTAGGTGTAAGTGTAGGTGTAAGTGTAGGTGAAAGTCTAGGTGTAAGTCTAGGTGTAAGTCTAGGTGTAAGTCTAGGTGTAAGTGTAGGTGTGAGTCTAGGTGTAAGTCTAGGTGTAACTCTAGGTGTAAGTATAGGTGTAAGTATAGGTGTAAGTCTAATTGTAAGGCTAGGTGTAAGTCTAGGTGTAAGTATAGGTGTAAGTCTAGGTGTAAGTCTAGGTGTAAGTAAAGCTGTAAGTCTAGGTGTAAGTCTTGGTGTAAGTGTAGGTGTAAGTCTAGGTGTAAGTGTAGGTGTAAGTTTAGGTGTAAGTGTAGGTGTAAGTATAGGTGTAAGTGTAGGTGTAAGTATAGGTGTAAGTCTAGGTGTAAGTGTAGGTGTAAGTGTAGGTGTAAGTGTAGGTGTAAGTGTAGGTGTAAGTATAGGTGTAAGTCTAGAAGTAAGTCTAGGTGCAAGTCTAGATGTAAGTTTAGGTGTAAGTTTAAGAGTAAGTCTAGGTGTAAGTCTAGGTGTAAGTATAGGTGTAAGTCTAGGTGTAAGTATAGGTGTAAGTCTAGGTGTAAGTATAGGTGTAAGTCTAGGTGTAAGTATAGGTGTAAGTCTAGGTGTAAGTATAGGTGTAAGTCTAGGTGTAAGTGTAGGTGTAAGTATAGGTGTAAGTCTAGGTGTAAGTGTAGGTGTAAGTGTAGGTGTAAGTGTAGGTGTAAGTGTAGGTGTAAGTATAGGTGTAAGTCTAGAAGTAAGTCTAGGTGCAAGTCTAGATGTAAGTTTAGGTGTAAGTTTAAGAGTAAGTCTAGGTGTAAGTCTAGGTGTAAGTATAGTTGTAAGTCTAGGTGTAAGTATAGGTGTAAGTCTAGGTGTAAGTATAGGTGTAAGTCTAGGTGTAAGTATAGGTGTAAGTCTAGGTGTAAGTGTAGGTGTAAGTCTAGGTGTAAGTCTAGGTGTAAGTCTAGGTGTAAGTGTAGATGTAAGTCTAGGTGTAAGTCTAGGTGTAAGTCTAGGTGTAAGTATAGGTGTAAGTATAGGTGTAAGTCTAGGTGTAAGTGTAGGTGTAAGTGTAGGTGAAAGTCTAGGTGTAAGTCTAGGTGTAAGTCTAGGTGTAAGTGTAGGTGTAAGTCTAGGTGTAAGTATAGGTGTAAGTCTAGGTGTAAGTGTAGGGGTAAGTCTAGGTGTAAATCTAGGTGTAAGTCTAGGTGTAAGTGTAGGTGTAAGTCTAGGTGTAAGTCTAGGTGTAAGTCTAGGTGTAAGACTAGGTGTAAGTATAGGTGTAAGTATAGGTGTAAGTCTAGTTGTAAATCTAGGTGTAAGTCTAGGTGTAAGTCTAGGTGTAAGTTTAGGTGTAAGTTTAAGAGTAAGTGTAGGTGTAAGTCTAAGTGTAAGTATAGGTGTAAGTATAGGTGTAAGTCTAGGTGTAAGTGTAGGTGTAAGTGTAGGTGAAAGTCTAGGTGTAAGTCTAGGTGTAAGTCTAGGTGTAAGTCTAGGTGTAAGTATAGGTGTAAGTCTAGGTGTAAGTGTAGGTGTAAGTCTAGGTGTAAGTCTAGGTGTAAGTCTAGGTGTAAGTGTAGGTGTAAGTCTAGGTGTAAGTCTAGGTGTAAGACTAGGTGTAAGTGTAGGTGTAAGTATAGGTGTAAGTCTAGGTGTAAGTGTAGGTGTAAGTGTAGGTGAAAGTCTAGGTGTAAGTCTAGGTGCAAGTCTAGGTGTAACTCTAGGTGTAAGTGTAGGTGTAAGTCTAGGTGTAAGTCTAGGTGTAAGTCTAGGTGTAAGTATAGGTGTAAGTATAGGTGTAAGTCTAGTTGTAAGGCTAGGTGTAAGTCTAGGTGTAAGTATAGGTGTAAGTCTAGGTGTAAGTCTAGGTGTAAGTAAAGCTGTAAGACTAGGTGTAAGTCTTGGTGTAAGTGTAGGTGTAAGTCTAGGTGTAAGTGTAGGTGTAAGTTTAGGTGTAAGTGTAGGTGTAAGTATAGGTGTAAGTGTAGGTGTAAGTATAGGTGTAAGTCTAGGTGTAAGTGTAGGTGTAAGTGTAGGTGTAAGTGTAGGTGTAAGTGTAGGTGTAAGTATAGGTGTAAGTCTAGAAGTAAGTCTAGGTGCAAGTCTAGGTGTAAGTTTAGGTGTAAGTTTAGGAGTAAGTCTAGGTGTAAGTCTAGGTGTAAGTATAGGTGTAAGTCTAGGTGTAAGTATAGGTGTAGTCTAGGTGTAAGTGTAGGTGTAAGTCTAGGTGTAAGTGTAGGTGTAAGTCTAGGTGTAAGTGTAGGTGTAATTCTAGGTGTAAGTCTAGGTGTAAGACTAGGTGTAAGTATAGGTGTAAGTTTAGGTGTAAGTTTAAGAGTAAGTCTAGGTGTAAGTGTAGGTGTAAGTATAGGTGTAAGTCTAGGTGTAAGTATAGGTGTAAGTCTAGGTGTAAGTGTAGGTGTAGGTCTAGGTGTAAGTCTAGGTGTAAGTCTAGGTGTAAGTGTAGGTGTAAGTCTAGGTGTAAGTCTAGGTGTAAGTCTAGGTGTAAGTCTAGGTGTAAGTCTAGGTGTAAGTCTAGGTGTAAGTGTAGGTGTAAGTGTAGGTGTAAGTCTAGGTGTAAGTATAGGTGTAAGTCTAGGTGTAAGTGTAGGTGTAAGTCTAGGTGTAAGTCTAGGTGTAAGTCTAGGTGTAAGTGTAGGTGTAAGTCTAGGTGTAAGTCTAGGTGTAAGTCTAGGTGTAAGTGTAGGTGTAAGTCTAGGTGTAGGTCTAGGTGTAAGTCTAGGTGTAAGTATAGGTGTAAGTCTAGGTGTAAGTCTAGGTGTAAGTGTAGGTGTAAGTCTAGGTGTAAGTGTAGGTGTAAGTATAGGTGTAAGTCTAGGTTTAAGTCTAGGTGTCAGTGTAGGTGCAAGTCTAGGTGTAAGTCTAGGTGTAAGTGTAGGTGTAAGTCTAGGTTTAAGTCTAGGTGTAAGTGTAGGTGCGAGTCTAGGTGTAAGTCTAGGTGTAAGTGTAGGTGTAAGTCTAGGTGTAAGTTTAGCTGTAAGTCTAGGTGTAAGTGTAGGTGTAAGTCTAGGTGTAAATATAGGTGTAAGTCTAGGTGTAAGTCTAGGTGTAAGTATAGGTGTAAGTCTAGGTGTAAGTCTAGGTGTTACTGTAGGTGTAAGTTTAGGTGTAAGTCTAGGTGTAGGTCTAGGTGTAAAACTAGGTGTAAGTGTAGGTGTAAGTATAGGTGTAATTCTAGGTGTAAGTGTAGGTGTAAGTGTAGGTGAAAGTCTAGGTGTAAGTCTAGGTGTAAGTCTAGGTGTAAGTCTAGGTGTAAGTGTAGGTGTAAGTCTAGGTGTAAGTCTAGGTGTAAGTCTAGGTGTAAGTATAGGTGTAAGTATAGGTGTAATTCTAGTTGTAAGGCTAGGTGTAAGTCTAGGTGTAAGTATAGGTGTAAGTCTAGGTGTAAGTCTAGGTGTAAGTCTAGGTGTAAGTATAGGTGTAAGTGTAGATGTAAGTGTAGGTGTAAGTCTAGGTGTAAGTGTAGGTGTAATTCTAGGTGTAAGTCTAGGTGTAAGTGTAGGTGTAAGTGTAGGTGTAAGTGTAGGTGTAAGTATAGGTGTAAGTCTAGAAGTAAGTCTAGGTGCAAGTCTAGGTGTAAGTTTAGGTGTAAGTTTAAGAGTAAGTCTAGGTGTAAGTCTAGGTGTAAGTATAGGTGTAAGGCTAGGTGTAAGTATAGGTGTAAGTCTAGGTGTAAGTGTAGGTGTAAGTCTAGGTGTAAGTGTAGGTGTAAGTCTAGGTGTAAGTGTAGGTGTAAGTCTAGGTGTAAGTCTAGGTGTAAGACTAGGTGTAAGTATAGGTGTAAGTTTAGGTGTAAGTTTAGGTGTAAGTGTAGGTGTAAGTATAGGTGTAAGTGTAGGTGTAAGTATAGGTGTAAGTCTAGGTGTAAGTGTAGGTGTAAGTGTAGGTGTAAGTGTAGGTGTAAGTATAGGTGTAAGTCTAGAAGTAAGTCTAGGTGCAAGTCTAGGTGTAAGTTTAGGTGTAAGTTTAAGAGTAAGTCTAGGTGTAAGTCTAGGTGTAAGTATAGGTGTAAGTCTAGGTGTAAGTATAGGTGTAAGTCTAGGTGTAAGTGTAGGTGTAAGTCTAGGTGTAAGTGTAGGTGTAAGTCTAGGTGTAAGTGTAGGGGTAAGTCTAGGTGTAAGTCTAGGTGTAAGACTAGGTGTAAGTATAGGTGTAAGTTTAGGTGTAAGTTTAAGAGTAAGTCTAGGTGTAAGTCTAGGTGTAAGTATAGGTGTAAGTCTAGGTGTAAGTATAGGTGTAAGTCTAGGTGCAAGTGTAGATGTAAGTCTAGGTGTAAGTCTAGGTGTAAGTCTAGGTGTAAGTGTAGGTGTAAGTCTAGGTGTAAGTCTAGGTGTAAGTCTAGGTGTAAGACTAGGTGTAAGTATAGGTGTTAGTATAGGTGTAAGTCTAGTTGTAAATCTAGGTGTAAGTCTAGGTGTAAGTCTAGGTGTAAGTTTAGGTGTAAGTTTAAGAGTAAGTCTAGGTGTAAGTCTAGGTGTAAGTATAGGTGTAAGTCTAGGTGTAAGTATAGGTGTAAGTTTAGGTGTAAGTGTAGGTGTAAGTCTAGGTGTAAGTGTAGGTGTAAGTCTAGGTGTAAGTCTAGGTGTAAGACTAGGTGTAAGTATAGGTGTAAGTATAGGTGTAAGTCTAGTTGTAAATCTAGGTGTAAGACTAGGTGTAAGTATAGGTGTAAGTCTAGGTGTAAGTCTAGGTGTAAGTCTAGGTGTAAGTATAGGTGTAAGTCTAGGTGTAAGTCCAGGTGTAAGTGTAGGTGTAAGTATAGGTGTAAGTCTGGGTGTAAGTATAGGTGTAAGTATAGGTGTAAGTCTAGGTGTAAGTATAGGTGTAAGTCTAGGTGTAGGTCTAGGTGTAAGTGTATCTGTAAGTGTAGGTGTAAGTCTAGGTGTAAGTCTAGGTGTAAGTCTAGGTGTAAGTCTAGGTGTAAGTGTAAGTGTAAGTCTAGGTGTAAGTCTAGGTGTAAGTATAGGTGTAAGTATAGGTGTAAGTGTAGGTGTAAGTATAGGTGTAAGTCTAGGTGTAAGTCTAGGTGTAAATCTAGGTGTAAGTGTAGGTGTAAGTATAGGTGTAAGTCTAGGTGTAAGTGTATCTGTAAGTGTAGGTGTAAGTCTAGGTGTAAGTCTAGGTGTAAGTCTAGGTGTAAGTCTAGGTGTAAGTGTAAGTGTAAGTCTAGGTGTAAGTCTAGGTGTAAGTATAGGTGTAAGTCTAGGTGTAAGTATAGGTGTAAGTCTAGGTGTAAGTGTAGGTGTAAGTCTAGGTGTAAGTCTAGGTGTAAGTCTAGGTGTAAGTGTAGGTGTAAGTCTAGGTGTAAGTATAGGTGTAAGTCTAGGTGTAAGTGTAGGGGTAAGTCTAGGTGTAAGTCTAGGTGTAAGTCTAGGTGTAAGTGTAGGTGTAAGTCTAGGTGTAAGTCTAGGTGTAAGTCTAGGTGTAAGACTAGGTGTAAGTATAGGTGTAAGTATAGGTGTAAGTTTAGTTGTAAATCTAGGTGTAAGTCTAGGTGTAAGTCTAGGTGTAAGTTTAGGTGTAAGTTTAAGAGTAAGTGTAGGTGTAAGTCTAGGTGTAAGTATAGGTGTAAGTCTAGGTGTAAGTATAGGTGTAAGTCTAGGTGCAAGTGTAGGTGTAAGTGTAGGTGTAAGTCTAGGTGTAAGTCTAGGTGTAAGTGTAGGTGTAAGTCTAGGTGTAAGTCTAGGTGTAAGACTAGGTGTAAGTGTAGGTGTAAGTATAGGTGTAAGTCTAGGTGTAAGTGTAGGTGTAAGTGTAGGTGAAAGTCTAGGTGTAAGTCTAGGTGTAAGTCTAGGTGTAAGTCTAGGTGTAAGTGTAGGTGTAAGTCTAGGTGTAAGTCTAGGTGTAAGTCTAGGTGTAAGTATAGGTGTAAGTATAGGTGTAAGTCTAGTTGTAAGGCTAGGTGTAAGTCTAGGTGTAAGTATAGGTGTAAGTCTAGGTGTAAGTCTAGGTGTAAGTAAAGCTGTAAGTCTAGGTGTAAGTCTTGGTGTAAGTGTAGGTGTAAGTCTAGGTGTAAGTGTAGGTGTAAGTTTTGGTGTAAGTGTAGGTGTAAGTATAGGTGTAAGTGTAGGTGTAAGTATAGGTGTAAGTCTAGGTGTAAGTGTAGGTGTAAGTGTAGGTGTAAGTGTAGGTGTAAGTGTAGGTGTAAGTATAGGTGTAAGTCTAGAAGTAAGTCTAGGTGCAAGTCTAGGTGTAAGTTTAGGTGTAAGTCTAAGAGTAAGTCTAGGTGTAAGTCTAGGTGTAAGTATAGGTGTAAGTCTAGGTGTAAGTATAGGTGTAAGTCTAGGTGTAAGTGTAGGTGTAAGTCTAGGTGTAAGTGTAGGTGTAAGTCTAGGTGTAAGTGTAGGTGTAAGTCTAGGTGTAAGTCTAGGTGTAAAACTAGGTGTAAGTATAGGTGTAAGTTTAGGTGTAAGTTTAAGAGTAAGTCTAGGTGTAAGTCTAGGTGTAAGTATAGGTGTAAGTCTAGGTGTAAGTATAGGTGTAAGTCTAGGTGTAAGTGTAGGTGTAAGTCTAGGTGTAAGTCTAGGTGTAAGTCTAGGTGTAAGTGTAGGTGTAAGTCTAGGTGTAAGTCTAGGTGTAAGTCTAGGTGTAAGTGTAGGTGTAAGTCTAGGTGTAAGTCTAGGTGTAAGTCTAGGTGTAAGTATAGGTGTAAGTATAGGTGTAAGTCTAGGTGTAAGTGTAGGTGTAAGTGTAGGTGAAAGTCTAGGTGTAAGTGTAGGTGTAAGTCTAGGTGTAAGTTTAGGTGTAAGTCTAGGTGTAAGTGTAGGTGTAAGTCTAGGTGTAAATATAGGTGTAAGTCTAGGTGTAAGTCTAGGTGTAAGTATAGGTGTAAGTCTAGGTTTAAGTCTAGGTGTAAGTGTAGGTGCAAGTCTAGGTGTAAGTCTAGGTGTAAGTGTAGGTGTAAGTATAGGTGTAAGTCTAGGTTTAAGTCTAGGTGTCAGTGTAGCTGCAAGTCTAGGTGTAAGTCTAGGTGTAAGTGTAGGTGTAAGTCTAGGTTTAAGTCTAGGTGTAAGTGTAGGTGCAAGTCTAGGTGTAAGTCTAGGTGTAAGTGTAGGTGTAAGTCTAGGTGTAAGTTTAGGTGTAAGTCTAGGTGTAAGTGTAGGTGTAAGTCTAGGTGTAAATATAGGTGTAAGTCTAGGTGTAAGTCTAGGTGTAAGTATAGGTGTAAGTCTAGGTGTAAGTCTAGGTGTTACTGTAGGTGTAAGTTTAGGTGTAAGTGTAGGTGTAAGTCTAGGTGTAAGACTAGGTGTAAGTGTAGGTGTAAGTATGGGTGTAATTCTAGGTGTAAGTGTAGGTGTAAGTGTAGGTGAAAGTCTAGGTGTAAGTCTAGGTGTAAGTCTAGGTGTAAGTCTAGGTGTAAGTGTAGGTGTAAGTCTAGGTGTAAGTCTAGGTGTAAGTCTAGGTGTAAGTATAGGTGTAAGTATAGGTGTAATTCTAGTTGTAAGGCTAGGTGTAAGTCTAGGTGTAAGTATAGGTGTAAGTCTAGGTGTAAGTCTAGGTGTAAGTCTAGGTGTAAGTATAGGTGTAAGTGTAGATGTAAGTGTAGGTGTAAGTCTAGGTGTAAGTGTAGGTGTAAGTCTAGGTGTAAGTATAATTGTAAGTGTAGGTGTAAGTATAGGTGTAAGTCTAGGTGTAAGTGTAGGTGTAAGTGTAGGTGTAAGTGTAGGTGTAAGTGTAGGTGTAAGTCTAGAAGTAAGTCTAGGTGCAAGTCTAGGTGTAAGTTTAGGTGTAAGTTTAAGAGTAAGTCTAGGTGTAAGTCTAGGTGTAAGTATAGGTGTAAGTCTAGGTGTAAGTATAGGTGTAAGTCTAGGTGTAAGTGTAGGTGTAAGTCTAGGTGTAAGTGTAGGTGTAAGTCTAGGTGTAAGTGTAGGTGTAAGTCTAGGTGTAAGTCTAGGTGTAAGACTAGGTGTAAGTATAGGTGTAAGTTTAGGTGTAAGTTTAGGTGTAAGTGTAGGTGTAAGTATAGGTGTAAGTGTAGGTGTAAGTATAGGTGTAAGTCTAGGTGTAAGTGTAGGTGTAAGTGTAGGTGTAAGTGTAGGTGTAAGTATAGGTGTAAGTCTAGAAGTAAGTCTAGGTGCAAGTCTAGGTGTAAGTTTAGGTGTAAGTTTAAGAGTAAGTCTAGGTGTAAGTCTAGGTGTAAGTATAGGTGTAAGTCTAGGTGTAAGTATAGGTGTAAGTCTAGGTGTAAGTGTAGGTGTAAGTCTAGGTGTAAGTGTAGGTGTAAGTCTAGGTGTAAGTCTAGGTGTAAGACTAGGTGTAAGTATAGGTGTAAGTTTAGGTGTAAGTTTTAGAGTAAGTCTAGGTGTAAGTCTAGGTGTAAGTATAGGTGTAAGTCTAGGTGTAAGTACAGGTGTAAGTCTAGGTGTAAGTGTAGGTGTAAGTCTAGGTGTAAGTCTAGGTGTAAGTCTAGGTGTAAGTGTAGGTGTAAGTCTAGGTGTAAGTCTAGGTGTAAGTCTAGGTGTAAGACTAGGTGTAAGTATAGGTGTAAGTATAGGTGTAAGTCTAGTTGTAAATCTAGGTGTAAGTCTAGGTGTAAGTCTAGGTGTAAGTTTAGGTGTAAGTTTAAGAGTAAGTCTAGGTGTAAGTGTAGGTGTAAGTATAGGTGTAAGTCTAGGTGTAAGTATAGGTGTAAGTTTAGGTGTAAGTGTAGGTGTAAGTCTGAAGTAAGTCTAGGAGGTGTAAGTCTAGGTGTAAGTGTAGGTGTAAGTCTAGGTGTAAGTGTAGGTGTAAGTGTAGGTGTAAGTGTAGGTGTAAGTATAGGTGTAAGTCTAGAAGTAAGTCTAGGTGCAAGTCTAGGTGTAAGTTTAGGTGTAAGTTTAAGAGTAAGTCTAGGTGTAAGTCTAGGTGTAAGTATCGGTGTAAGTCTAGGTGTAAGTATAGGTGTAAGTCTAGGTGTAAGTGTAGGTGTAAGTCTAGGTGTAAGTGTAGGTGTAAGTCTAGGTGTAAGTGTAGGTGTAAGTCTAGGTGTAAGTCTAGGTGTAAGACTAGGTGTAAGTATAGTGTAAGTTTAGGTGTAAGTTTAAGAGTAAGTCTAGGTGTAAGTCTAGGTGTAAGTATAGGTGTAAGTCTAGGTGTAAGTACAGGTGTAAGTCTAGGTGTAAGTGTAGGTGTAAGTCTAGTGTAAGTCTAGGTGTAAGTCTAGGTGTAAGTTTAGGTGTAAGTTTAAGAGTAAGTCTAGGTGTAAGTGTAGGTGTAAGTATAGGTGTAAGTCTAGGTGTAAGTATAAGTGTAAGTTTAGGTGTAAGTGTAGGTGTAAGTCTAGGTGTAAGTCTAGGTGTAAGTGTAGGTGTAAGTGTAGGTGTAAGTCTAGGTGTAAGTCTAGGTGTAAGACTAGGTGTAAGTATAGGTGTAAGTATAGGTGTAAGTCTAGTTGTAAATCTAGGTGTAAGACTAGGTGTGAGTATAGGTGTAAGTCTAGGTGTAAGTCTAGGTGTAAGTCTAGGTGTAAGTCTAGGTGTAAGTATAGGTGTAAGTCTAGGTGTAAGTCTTGGTGTAAGTGTAGGTGTAAGTATAGGTGTAAGTCTGGGTGTAAGTATAGGTGTAAGTATAGGTGTAAGTCTAGGTGTAAGTATAGGTGTAAGTCTAGGTGTAGGTCTAGGTGTAAGTGTAGGTGTAAGTCTAGGTGTAAGTATAGGTGTAAGTTTAGGTGTAAGTCTAGGTGTAAGTATAGGTGTAAGTATAGGTGTAAGTGTAGGTGTAAGTATAGGTGTAAGTCTAGGTGTAAGTCTAGGTGTAAGTCTAGGTGTAAGTGTAGGTGTAAGTATAGGTGTAAGTCTAGGTGTAAGTGTATTGTAAGTGTAGGTGTAAGTCTAGGTGTAAGTCTAGGTGTAAGTCTAGGTGTAAGTCTAGGTGTAAGTGTAAGTGTAAGTCTAGGTGTAAGTCTAGGTGTAAGTATAGGTGTAAGTCTAGGTGTAAGTATAGGTGTAAGTCTAGGTGTAAGTGTAGGTGTAAGTCTAGTGTAAGTGTAGGTGTAAGTCTATGTGTAAGTCTAGGTGTAGGTGTAGGTGTAAGTCTAGGTGTAAGTCTAGATGTAAGTGTAGGTGTAAGTGTAGGTGTAAGTCTAGGTGCAAGTCTAGGTGTAAGTCTAGGTGTAAGTGTATGTGTAAGTATAGGTGTAAGTCTAGGTGTAAGTATAGGTGTAAGTCTAGGTGTAAGTGTAGGTGTAAGTATAGGTGTAAGTCTAGGTGTAAGTGTAGGTGTAAGTATAGGTGTAAGTCTAGGTGTAAGTATAGGTGTAAGTGTAGGTGTTAGTGTAGGTGTAAGTGTAGGTGTAAGTCTAGGTGTAAGTATAGGTGTAAGCCTAGGTGTAAGTGTAGGTGTAAGTCTAGGTGTAAGTCTAGGTGTAAGTGTAGGTGTAAGTCTAGGTGTAAGTCTAGATGTAAGTGTAGGTGTAGTGTAGGTGTAAGACTAGGTGCAAGTCTAGGTGTAAGTCTAGGTGTAAGTGTATGTGTAAGTATAGGTGTAAGTCTAGGTGTAAGACTAGGTGTAAGTATAGGTGTAAGTTTAGGTGTAAGTTTAAGAGTAAGTCTAGGTGTAAGTCTAGGTGTAAGTATAGGTGCAAGTCTAGGTGTAAGTATAGGTGTAAGTCTAGGTGTAAGTGTAGGTGTAAGTCTAGGTGTAAGTCTAGGTGTAAGTCTAGGTGTAAGTGTAGGTGTAAGTCTAGGTGTAAGTCTAGGTGTAAGTCTAGGTGTAAGTGTAGGTGTAAGTCTAGGTGTAAGTCTAGGTGTAAGTCTAGGTGTAAGTATAGGTGTAAGTATAGGTGTAAGTCTAGGTGTAAGTGTAGGTGTATGTGTAGGTGAAAGTCTAGGTGTAAGTGTAGGTGTAAGTCTAGGTGTAAGTTTAGGTGTAAGTCTAGGTGTAAGTGTAGGTGTAAGTCTAGGTGTAAATATAGGTGTAAGTCTAGGTGTAAGTCTAGGTGTAAGTATAGGTGTAAGTCTAGGTTTAAGTCTAGGTGTAAGTGTAGGTGCAAGTCTAGGTGTAAGTCTAGGTGTAAGTGTAGATGTAAGTATAGGTGTAAGTCTAGGTTTAAGTCTAGGTGTCAGTGTAGGTGCAAATCTAGGTGTAAGTCTAGGTGTAAGTGTAGGTGTAAGTTTAGGTTTAAGTCTAGGTGTAAGTGTAGGTGCAAGTCTAGGTGTAAGTCTAGGTGTAAGTGTAGGTGTAAGTCTAGGTGTAAGTTTAGGTGTAAGTCTAGGTGTAAGTGTAGGTGTAAGTCTAGGTGTAAATATAGGTGTAAGTCTAGGTGTAAATCTAGGTGTAAGTATAGGTGTAAGTCTAGGTGTAAGTCTAGGTGTTACTGTAGGTGTAAGTTTAGGTGTAAGTGTAGGTGTATGTCTAGGTGTAAGACTAGGTGTAAGTGTAGGTGTAAGTATAGGTGTAATTCTAGGTGTAAGTGTAGGTGTAAGTGTAGGTGAAAGTCTAGGTGTAAGTCTAGGTGTAAGTCTAGGTGTAAGTCTAGGTGTAAGTGTAGGTGTAAGTCTAGGTGTAAGTCTAGGTGTAAGTCTAGGTGTAAGTATAGGTGTAAGTATAGGTGTAATTCTAGTTGTAAGGCTAGGTGTAAGTCTAGGTGTAAGTATAGGTGTAAGTCTAGGTGTAAGTGTAGGTGTAAGTCTAGGTGTAAGTCTAGGTGTAAGTCTAGGTGTAAGTATAGGTGTAAGTATAGGTGTAATTCTAGTTGTTAGGCTAGGTGTAAGTCTAGGTGTAAGTATAGGTGTAAGTCTAGGTGTAAATATAGGTGTAAGTCTAGGTGTAAGTCTAGGTGTAAGTATAGGTGTAAGTCTAGGTGTAAGTCTAGGTGTTACTGTAGGTGTAAGTTTAGGTGTAAGTGTAGGTGTATGTCTAGGTGTAAGACTAGGTGTAAGTGTAGGTGTAAGTATAGGTGTAATTCTAGGTGTAAGTGTAGGTGTAAGTGTAGGTGAAAGTCTAGGTGTAAGTCTAGGTGTAAGTATAGGTGTAATTCTAGGTGTAAGTGTAGGTGTAAGTGTAGGTTAAAGTCTAGGTGTAAGTCTAGGTGTAAGTCTAGGTATAAGTCTAGGTGTAAGTGTAGGTGTAAGTGTAGGTGTAAGTGTAGGTGTAAGTATACTTGTAAGTCTAGTTGTAAATCTAGGTGTAAGACTAGGTGTAAGTATAGGTGTAAGTCTAGGTGTAAGTCTAGGTGTAAGTCTAGGTGTAAGTATAGGTGTAAGTCTAGGTGTAAGTCTAAGTGTAAGTGTAGGTGTAAGTATAGGTGTAAGTCTGGGTGTAAGTTATAGGTGTAAGTATAGGTGTAAGTCTAGGTGTAAGTATAGGTGTAAGTCTAGGTGTAGGTCTAGGTGTAAGTGTAGGTGTAAGTCTAGGTGTAAGTATAGGTGTAAGTTTAGGTGTAAGTCTAGGTGTAAGTATAGGTGTAAGTATAGGTGTAAGTGTAGGTGTAAGTATAGGTGTAAGTCTAGGTGTAAGTCTAGGTGTAAGTCTAGGTGTAAGTGTAGGTGTAGTATAGGTGTAAGTCTAGGTGTAAGTGTAGGTGTAAGTATAGGTGTAAGTCTAGGTGTAAGTCTAGGTGTTACTGTAGGTGTAACTTTAGGTGTAAGTGTAGGTGTATGTCTAGGTGTAAGACTAGGTGTAAGTGTAGGTGTAAGTATAGGTGTAATTCTAGGTGTAAGTGTAGGTGTAAGTGTAGGTGAAAGTCTAGGTGTAAGTCTAGGTGTAAGTCTAGGTGTAAGTGTAGGTGTAAGTCTAGGTGTAAGTCTAGGTGTAAGTCTAGGTGTAAGTATAGGTGTAAGTATAGGTGTAATTCTAGTTGTAAGGCTAGGTGTAAGTCTAGGTGTAAGTATAGGTGTAAGTCTAGGTGTAAGTGTAGGTGTAAGTCTAGGTGTAAGTCTAGGTGTAAGTCTAGGTGTAAGTATAGGTGTAAGTATAGGTGTAATTCTAGTTGTTAGGCTAGGTGTAAGTCTAGGTGTAAGTATAGGTGTAAGTCTAGGTGTAAATATAGGTGTAAGTCTAGGTGTAAGTCTAGGTGTAAGTATAGGTGTAAGTCTAGGTGTAAGTCTAGGTGTTACTGTAGGTGTAAGTTTAGGTGTAAGTGTACGTGTATGTCTAGGTGTAAGACTAGGTGTAAGTGTAGGCGTAAGTATAGGTGTAATTCTAGGTGTAAGTGTAGGTGTAAGTGTAGGTGAAAGTCTAGGTGTAAGTCTAGGTGTAAGTATAGGTGTAATTCTAGGTGTAAGTGTAGGTGTAAGTGTAGGTGAAAGTCTAGGTGTAAGTCTAGGTGTAAGTCTAGGTGTAAGTCTAGGTGTAAGTGTAGGTGTAAGTGTAGGTGTAAGTGTAGGTGTAAGTATAGGTGTAAGTCTAGTTGTAAATCTAGGTGTAAGACTAGGTGTAAGTATAGGTGTAAGTCTAGGTGTAAGTCTAGGTGTAAGTCTAGGTGTAAGTATAGGTGTAAGTCTAGGTGTAAGTCTAAGTGTAAGTGTAGGTGTAAGTATAGGTGTAAGTCTGGGTGTAAGTATAGGTGTAAGTATAGGTGTAAGTCTAGGTGTAAGTATAGGTGTAAGTCTAGGTGTAGGTCTAGGTGTAAGTGTAGGTGTAAGTCTAGGTGTAAGTATAGGTGTAAGTTTAGGTGTAAGTCTAGGTGTAAGTATAGGTGTAAGTATAGGTGTAAGTGTAGGTGTAAGTATAGGTGTAAGTCTAGGTGTAAGTCTAGGTGTAAGTCTAGGTGTAAGTGTAGGTGTAGTATAGGTGTAAGTCTAGGTGTAAGTGTAGGTGTAAGTATAGGTGTAAGTCTAGGTGTAAGTATAGGTGTAAGTCTAGGTGTAAGTGTAGGTGTAAGTCTAGGTGTAAGTGTAGGTGCAAGTCTAGGTGTAAGTCTAGGTGTAAGTCTAGGTGTAAGTGTAGGTGTAAGTGTAGGTGTAAGTGTAGGTGTAATTCTAGGTGTAAGTGTAGGTGTAAGTATAGGTGTAAGTCTAGGTGTAAGTATAGGTGTAAGTCTAGGTGTAAGTGTAGGTGTAAGTCTAGGTGTAAGTGTAGGTGTAAGTCTAGGTGTAAGTCTAGGTGTAAGTCTAGGTGTAAGTGTAGGTGTAACTATAGGTGTAAGTCTAGGTGTAAGTGCAGGTGTAAGTGTAGGTGTAAGTCTAGGTGTAAGTGTAGGTGTAAGTATAGGTGTAAGTCTAGGTGTAAGTCTAGGTGTAAGTATAGGTGTAAGTCTAGGTGTAAGTGTAGGTGTAAGTATAGGTGTAAGTCTAGGTGTAAGTATAGGTATAATTCTAGGTGTAAGTATAAGTGTAAGACTAGGTGTAAGTGTAGGTGTAAGTATAGGTGTAAGTCTAGGTGTAAGTATAGGTGTAAGTCTAGGTTTAAGTCTAGGTGTAAGTGTAGGTGCAAGTCTAGATGTAAGTATAGGTGTAATTCTAGGTGTAAGTCTAGGTGTAAGTATATGTGTAAGTCTAGGTGTAAGTGTAGGTGTAAGTATAAGTGTAAGTCTAGGTGTTAGTTTAGGTGTAAGTTTAGGTGTAAGTGTAGGTGCACGTGAAGGTGTAAGGCTAGGTGTAAGTCTAGGTGCAAGTCTAGGTGTAAGTGTAGGTGTAAGAATTGGTGTAAGTTTAGGTGTAAGTCTAGGTGTAAGTCTAGGTGTAAGTATAGGTGTAAGTCTAGGTGTAAGTATAGGTGTAAGTCTAGGTGAAAGTGTAGGTGTAAGTATTGGTGTAAGTTTAGGTGTAAGTCTAGGTGGGTGTCTAGGTGTAAGTATAGGTGTAAGTGTAGGTGTAAGTATAGGTGTAAGTCTAGGTATAAGTATAGGTGTAAGTCTAGGTGTAAGTGTAGGTGTAAGTCTAGCTGTAAGTGTAGGTGTAATTCTACGTGTAAGTATAGGTGTAAGTCTAGCTGTAAGTGTAGGTGTAAGTCTACGTGTAAGTATAGGTGTAAGTCTAGGTGTAAGTATAGGTCTAAGTCTAGGTGTAAGTCTAGGTGTAAGTGTAGGTGTAAGTCTAGGTGTAAGTGTAGGTGTAAGTCTAGGTGTAACTGTAGGTGTAAGTATAGGTGTAAGTGTAGGTGTAAGTATAGGTGTAAGTCTAGGTGTAAGTATAGGTGTAAGTCTAGGTGTAGGTCTAGGTGTAAGTGTAGGTGTAAGTCTAGGAGTAAGTATAAGGTGTAAGTCTAGGTGTAAGTCTAGGTGTAAGTATAGGTGTAAGTATAGGTGTAAGTGTAGGTGTAAGTATAGGTGTAAGTCTAGGTGTAAGTCTAGGTGTAAGTCTAGGTGTAAGTGTAGGTGTAAGTATAGGTGTAAGTCTAGGTGTAAGTGTATTTGTAAGTGTAGGTGTAAGTCTAGGTGTAGGTCTAGGTGTAAGTCTAGGTGTAAGTCTAGGTGTAAGTGTAAGTGTAAGTCTAGGTGTAAGTCTAGGTGTAAGTATAGGTGTAAGTCTAGGTGTAAGTATAGGTGTAAGTCTAGGTGTAAGTGTAGGTGTAAGTCTAGGTGTAAGTGTAGGTGTAAGTCTAGGTGTAAGTGTAGGTGTAAATCTAGGTGTAAGACTAGGTGTAAGTATAGGTGTAAGTATAGGTGTAAGTCTAGGTGTAAGTGTAGGTGTAAGTCTATGTGTAAGTCTAGGTGTAGGTGTAGGTGTAAGTCTAGGTGTAAGTCTAGATGTAAGTGTAGGTGTAAGTGTAGGTGTAAGTCTAGGTGTAAGTCTAGGTGTTAGTCTAGGTGTAAGTGTAGGTATAAGTATAGGTGTAAATTTAGGTGTAAATGTAGGTGTAAGTACAGGTGTAAGTGTACGTGTAGGTATAAATGTGGGTCTGGATGTAAGTGTAGGTGTAATTATAGGTGTAAGTGTAGGTGTAAGTCTAGGTGTAAGTGTAGGTGTTACTCTAGGTGTAAGTGTAGGTATAAGTATAGGTGTAAGTTTAGGTGTAAATGTAGGTGTAAGTACAGGTGTAAGTGTACGTGTAGGTATAGGTGTGAGTCTGGATGTAAGTGTAGGTGTAATTAGAGGTGTAAGTGTAGGTGTTAGTCTAGGTGTAAATGTAGGTATAAGTATAGGTGTAAGTTTAGGTGTAAATGTAGGTGTAAGTACAGGTGTAAGTGTACGTGTAGGTATAGGTGTGAGTCTGGATGTAAGTGTAGGTGTAAGTATAGGTGTAAGTCTAGGTGTAAGTCTAGGTGTTAGTCTAGGTGTAAGTGTAGGTATAAGTATAGGTGTAAGTTTAGGTGTAAATGTAGGTGTAAGTACAGGTGTAAGTGTACATGTAGGTATAGGTGTGGGTCTGGATGTAAGTGTAGGTGTAAGTGTAGGTGTAGGTCTAAGTGTAAGTGTAGGTGTAGGTATAGGTGTAAGTCCAGGTGTAACTCTAGGTGTAAGTGTAGGTGTAAGTATAGGTGTAAGTCTACGTGTAAGTGTAGGTGTAAGTATAGGTGTAAATCTAGGTATAAGTGTAGGTGTAAGTATAGGTGTAAGTGTAGGTGTGAGTATAGGTTTAAGTCTAGGTGTAAGTCTAGGTGTAAGTGTAGGTGTAAGTCGAGGTGTAAGTATAGGTGTAAGTCTACGTGTAAGTGTAGGTGTAAGTATAGGTGTAAGTCTAGGTATAAGTGTAGGTGTAAGTATAGGTGTAAGTGTAGGTGTAAGTATAGGTGTAAGTCTAGGTGTAAGTCTAGGTGTAAGTGTAGGTGTAAGTATAGGTGTAAGTCTAAGTGTAACTCTAGGTGTTAGTCTAGGTGTAAGTGTAGGTATAAGTAAAGGTGTAAGTTTAGCTGTAAATGTAGGTGTAAGTCTAGGTGTAAGTGTAGGTGTAAGTATAGGTGTGAGTCTGGATGTAAGTGTAGGTGTAAGTCTAGGTGTAAGTATAGGTGTAAGTCTAGGTGTAAGTATAGGTGTAAGTCTAGGTGTAAGTCTATGTGAAAGTGTAGGTGTAAGTGTAGGTGTAAGTCTAGGTGTAAGTATAGGTGTAAGTCTAGGTGTAAGTGTAGGTGTAAGTATAAGTGTAAGTCTAGGTGTAAGTGTAGGTGTAAGTATAGGTGTAAGTCAAGGTGTAAGTCTAGGTGTAAGTGTAGGTGTAAGTATAGGTGTAAGTCTAGGTGTAAGTCTAGGTGTAAGTCTAGGTGTAAGTATAGGTGTAAGTCTAGGTGTAAGTGTAGGTGTAAGTATAGGTGTAAGTATAGGTGTAAGTCTAGGTGTAAGTGTAGGTGTAAGTCTAGATGTAAGTGTAGCTGTAAGTATAGGTGTAAGTGTAGGTGCAAGTATAGGTGTAAGTCTAGGTGTAAGTGTAGGTGTAAGTATAGGTGTAAGTCTAGGTGTAAGTCTAGGTATAAGTATAGGTGTAAGTATAGGTGTAAGTGTAGGTATAAGTGTAGGTGTAAGTATAAGTGTAAGTGTAGGTGTAAGTATAGGTGTAAGTCTAGGTGTAAGTCTAGGTGTAAGTGTAGGTGTAAGTCGAGGTGTAAGTATAGGTGTAAGTCTACGTGTAAGTGTAGGTGTAAGTATAGGTGTAAGTCTAGGTATGAGTGTAGGTGTAAGTATAGGTGTAAGTGTAGGTGTAAGTATAGGTGTGAGTCTAGGTGTAAGTATAGGTGTAAGTCTAGGTGTAAGTCTAGGTGAAAGTGTAGGTGTAAGTCTAGGTGTAAGTATAGGTGTAAGTCTAGGTGTAAGTCTAGGTGTAGGTGTAGGTGTAAGTATAGGTGTAAGTCTAAGTGTAACTCTAGGTGTTAGTCTAGGTGTAAGTGTAGGTATAAGTAAAGGTGTAAGTTTAGCTGTAAATGTAGGTGTAAGTATAGGTGTAAGTGTAGGTGTAAGTATAGGTGTGAGTCTAGGTGTAAGTATAGGTGTAAGTCTAGGTGTAAGTCTAGGTGAAAGTGTAGGTGTAAGTCTAGGTGTAAGTATAGGTGTAAGTCTAGGTGTAAGTCTAGGTGTAAGTATAAGTGTAAGTCTAGGTGTAAGTGTTGGTGTAAGTATAGGTGTAAGTATAGGTGTAAGTCTAGGTGTAAGTGTAGGTGTAAGTCTAGATGTAAGTGTAGCTGTAAGTATAGGTGTAAGTGTAGGTGTAAGTCTAGGTGTAAGTCTAGGTGTAAGTGTAGGTGTAAGTATAGGTGTAAGTATAGGTGTAAGTCTAGGTGTAAGTATAGGTGTAAGTCTAGGTGTAAGTATAGGTGTAAGTCTAGGTGTAAGTGTAGGTGTAAGTGTAGGTGTAAGTATAGGTGTAAGTCTAGGTGTAAGTCTAGGTGTAAGTGTAGGTGTAAGTATAGGTGTAAGTCTAGGTGTAAGTATAGGTGTAAATCTAGGTGTAAGTATAGGTGTAAGTCTAGGTGTAAGTGTAGGTGTAAGTATAGGTGTAAGTATAGGTGTAAGTCTAGGTGTAAGTGTAGGTGTAAGTCTAGATGTAAGTGTAGCTGTAGGTATAGGTGTAAGTGTAGGTGCAAGTATAGGTGTAAGTCTAGGTGTAAGTGTAGGTGTAAGTATAGGTGTAAGTCTAGGTGTAAGTCTAGGTGTAAGTATAGGTGTAAGTATAGGTGTAAGTCTAGGTATAAGTGTAGGTGTAAGTATAGGTGTAAGTGTAGGTGTAAGTATAGGTGTAAGTCTAGGTGTAAGCCTAGGTGTAAGTGTAGGTGTAAGTCGAGGTGTAAGTATAGGTGTAAGTCTACGTGTAAGTGTAGGTGTAAGTATAGGTGTAAGTCTAGGTATAAGTGTAGGTGTAAATATAGGTGTAAGTGTAGGTGTAAGTATAGGTGTAAGTCTAGGTGTAAGTCTAGGTGTAAGTGTAGGTGTAAGTATAGGTGTAAGTCTAAGTGTAACTCTAGGTGTTAGTCTAGGTGTAAGTGTAGGTGTAAGTATAGGTGTAAGTCTAGGTATAAGTGTAGGTGTAAGTATAGGTGTAAGTGTAGTGTAAGTATAGGTGTAAGTCTAGGTGTAAGTCTAGGTGTAAGTGTAGGTGTAAGTATAGGTGTAAGTCTAAGTGTAACTCTAAGTGTTAGTCTAGGTGTAAGTGTACGCATAAGTAAAGGTGTAAGTTTAGCTGTAAATGTAGGTGTAAGTATAGGTGTAAGTGTAGGTGTAAGTATAGGTGTGAGTCTGGATGTAAGTGTAGGTGTAAGTCTAGGTGTAAGTATAGGTGTAAGTCTAGGTGTAAGTATAGGTGTAAGTCTAGGTGTAAGTCTAGGTGAAAGTGTAGGTGTAAGTGTAGGTGTAAGTATAGGTGTAAGTCTAGGTTTAAGTGTAGGTGTAAGTATAAGTGTAAGTCTAGGTGTAGGTGTAGGTGTAAGTATAGGTGTAAGTCTAGGTGTAAGTCTAGGTGTAAGTGTAGGTGTAAGTATAGGTGTAAGTCTAGGTGTAAGTATAGGTGTAAGTCAAGGTGTAAGTATAGGTGTAAGTCTAGGTGTAAGTGTAGGTGTAAGTATAGGTGTAAGTATCGGTGTAAGTCTAGGTGTTAGTGTAGGTGTAAGTCTAGATGTAAGTGTAGCTGTAAGTATAGGTGTAAGTGTAGGTGCAAGTATAGGTGTAAGTCTAGGTGTAAGTGTAGGTGTAAGTATAGGTGTAAGTCTAGGTGTAAGTCTAGGTGTAAGTGTAGGTGTAAGTATGGGTGTAAGTATAGGTGTAAGTCTAGGTGTAAGTGTAGGTGTAAGTCGAGGTGTAAGTCCAGGTGTAAGTCTAGGTGTAAGTGTAGGTGTAAGTATAGGTGTAAGTCTACGTGTAAGTGTAGGTGTAAGTATAGGTGTAAATCTAGGTATAAGTGTAGGTGTAAGTATAGGTGTAAGTGTAGGTGTAAGTATAGGTTTAAGTCTAGGTGTAAGTCTAGGTGTAAGTGTAGGTGTAAGTCGAGGTGTAAGTATAGGTGTAAGTCTACGTGTAAGTGTAGGTGTAAGTATAAGTGTAAGTCTAGGTATAAGTGTAGGTGTAAGTATAGGTGTAAGTGTAGGTGTAAGTATAGGTGTAAGTCTAGGTGTAAGTCTAGGTGTAAGTGTAGGTGTAAGTATAGGTGTAAGTCTAAGTGTAACTCTAGGTGTTAGTCTAGGTGTAAGTGTAGGTATAGGTAAAGGTGTAAGTTTAGCTGTAAATGTAGGTGTAAGTATAGGTGTAAGTGTAGGTGTAAGTATAGGTGTGAGTCTGGATGTAAGTGTAGGTGTAAGTCTAGGTGTAAGTATAGGTGTAAGTCTAGGTGTAAGTATAGGTGTAAGTCTAGGTGTAAGTCTATGTGAAAGTGTAGGTGTAAGTCTAGGTGTAAGTATAGGTGTAAGTCTAGGTGTAAGTGTAGGTGTAAGTATAAGTGTAAGTCTAGGTGTAAGTGTAGGTGTAAGTATAGGTGTAAGTCAAGGTGTAAGTCTAGGTGTAAGTGTAGGTGTAAGTATAGGTGTAAGTCTAGGTGTAAGTATAGGTGTAAGTCTAGGTGTAAGTATAGGTGTAAGTCTAGGTGTAAGTGTAGGTGTAAGTATAGGTGTAAGTATAGGTGTAAGTCTAGGTGTAAGTGTAGGTGTATGTCTAGATGTAAGGGTAGCTGTAAGTATAGGTGTAAGTGTAGGTGCAAGTATAGGTGTAAGTCTAGGTGTAAGTGTAGGTGTAAGTATAGGTGTAAGTCTAGGTGTAAGTCTAGGTATAAGTATAGGTGTAAGTATAGGTGTAAGTGTAGGTATAAGTGTAGGTGTAAGTATAAGTGTAAGTGTAGGTGTAAGTATAGGTGTAAGTCTAGGTGTAAGTCTAGGTGTAAGTGTAGGTGTAAGTCGAGGTGTAAGTATAGGTGTAAGTCTACGTGTAAGTGTAGGTGTAAGTATAGGTGTAAGTCTAGGTATAAGTGTAGGTGTAAGTATAGGTGTAAGTGTAGGTGTAAGTATAGGTGTGAGTCTAGGTGTAAGTATAGGTGTAAGTCTAGTGTAAGTCTAGGTGAAAGTGTAGGTGTAAGTCTAGGTGTAAGTATAGGTGTAAGTCTTGGTGTAAGTCTAGGTGTAGGTGTAGGTGTAAGTATAGGTGTAAGTCTAAGTGTAACTCTAGGTGTTAGTCTAGGTGTAAGTGTAGGTATAAGTAAAGGTGTAAGTTTAGCTGTAAATGTAGGTGTAAGTATAGGTGTAAGTGTAGGTGTAAGTATAGGTGTGAGTCTAGGTGTAAGTATAGGTGTAAGTCTAGGTGTAAGTCTAGGTGAAAGTGTAGGTGTAAGTCTAGGTGTAAGTATAGGTGTAAGTCTAGGTGTAAGTCTAGGTGTAAGTATAAGTGTAAGTCTAGGTGTAAGTGTTGGTGTAAGTATAGGTGTAAGTATAGCTGTAAGTCTAGGTGTAAGTGTAGGTGTAAGTCTAGATGTAAGTGTAGCTGTAAGTATAGGTGTAAGTGTAGGTGTAAGTCTAGGTGTAAGTTTAGGTGTAAGTGTAGGTGTAAGTATAGGTGTAAGTCTAGGTGTAAGTATAGGTGTAAGTCTAGGTGTAAGTATAGGTGTAAGTCTAGGTGTAAGTGTAGGTGTAAGTGTAGGTGTAAGTATAGGTGTAAGTCTAGGTGTAAGTCTAGGTGTAAGTGTAGGTGTAAGTATAGGTGTAAGTCTAAGTGTAAGTATAGGTGTAAATCTTGGTGTAAGTATAGGTGTAAGTCTAGGTGTAAGTGTAGGTGTAAGTATAGGTGTAAGTATAGGTGTAAGTCTAGGTGTAAGTGTAGGTGTAAGTCTAGATGTAAGTGTAGCTGTAGGTATAGGTGTAAGTGTAGGTGCAAGTATAGGTGTAAGTCTAGGTGTAAGTGTAGGTGTATGTATAGGTGTGAGTCTGGATGTAAGTGTAGGTGTAAGTATAGGTGTAAGTCTAGGTGTAAGTCTAGGTGTAAGTATAGGTGTAAGTATAGGTGTAAGTCTAGGTGTAAGTGTAGGTGTAAGTCTAGATGTAAGTGTAGGTATAAGTATAGGTGTAAGTTTAGGTGTAAATGTAGGTGTAAGTACAGGTGTAAGTGTACGTGTAGGTATAGGTGTGAGTCTGGATGTAAGTGTAGGTGTAAGTATAGGTGTAAGTCTAGGTGTAAGTCTAGGTGTTAGTCTAGGTGTAAGTGTAGGTATAAGTATAGGTGTAAGTTTAGGTGTAAATGTAGGTGTAAGTACAGGTGTAAGTGTACATGTAGGTATAGGTGTGGGTCTGGATGTAAGTGTAGGTGTAAGTGTAGGTGTAGGTCTAAGTGTAAGTGTAGGTGTAGGTATAGGTGTAAGTCCAGGTGTAACTCTAGGTGTAAGTGTAGGTGTAAGTATAGGTGTAAGTCTACGTGTAAGTGTAGGTGTAAGTATAGGTGTAAATCTAGGTATAAGTGTAGGTGTAAGTATAGGTGTAAGTGTAGGTGTGAGTATAGGTTTAAGTCTAGGTGTAAGTCTAGGTGTAAGTGTAGGTGTAAGTCGAGGTGTAAGTATAGGTGTAAGTCTACGTGTAAGTGTAGGTGTAAGTATAGGTGTAAGTCTAGGTATAAGTGTAGGTGTAAGTATAGGTGTAAGTGTAGGTGTAAGTATAGGTGTAAGTCTAGGTGTAAGTCTAGGTGTAAGTGTAGGTGTAAGTATAGGTGTAAGTCTAAGTGTAACTCTAGGTGTTAGTCTAGGTGTAAGTGTAGGTATAAGTAAAGGTGTAAGTTTAGCTGTAAATGTAGGTGTAAGTCTAGGTGTAAGTGTAGGTGTAAGTATAGGTGTGAGTCTGGATGTAAGTGTAGGTGTAAGTCTAGGTGTAAGTATAGGTGTAAGTCTAGGTGTAAGTATAGGTGTAAGTCTAGGTGTAAGTCTATGTGAAAGTGTAGGTGTAAGTGTAGGTGTAAGTCTAGGTGTAAGTATAGGTGTAAGTCTAGGTGTAAGTGTAGGTGTAAGTATAAGTGTAAGTCTAGGTGTAAGTGTAGGTGTAAGTATAGGTGTAAGTCAAGGTGTAAGTCTAGGTGTAAGTGTAGGTGCAAGTATAGGTGTAAGTCTAGGTGTAAGTCTAGGTGTAAGTCTAGGTGTAAGTATAGGTGTAAGTCTAGTGTAAGTGTAGGTGTAAGTATAGGTGTAAGTATAGGTGTAAGTCTAGGTGTAAGTGTAGGTGTAAGTCTAGATGTAAGTGTAGCTGTAAGTATAGGTGTAAGTGTAGGTGCAAGTATAGGTGTAAGTCTAGGTGTAAGTGTAGGTGTAAGTATAGGTGTAAGTCTAGGTGTAAGTCTAGGTATAAGTATAGGTGTAAGTATAGGTGTAAGTGTAGGTATAAGTGTAGGTGTAAGTATAAGTGTAAGTGTAGGTGTAAGTATAGGTGTAAGTCTAGGTGTAAGTCTAGGTGTAAGTGTAGGTGTAAGTCGAGGTGTAAGTATAGGTGTAAGTCTACGTGTAAGTGTAGGTGTAAGTATAGGTGTAAGTCTAGGTATGAGTGTAGGTGTAAGTATAGGTGTAAGTGTAGGTGTAAGTATAGGTGTGAGTCTAGGTGTAAGTATAGGTGTAAGTCTAGGTGTAAGTCTAGGTGAAAGTGTAGGTGTAAGTCTAGGTGTAAGTATAGGTGTAAGTCTAGGTGTAAGTCTAGGGTGTAGGTGTAGGTGTAAGTATAGGTGTAAGTCTAAGTGTAACTCTAGGTGTTAGTCTAGGTGTAAGTGTAGGTATAAGTAAAGGTGTAAGTTTAGCTGTAAATGTAGGTGTAAGTATAGGTGTAAGTGTAGGTGTAAGTATAGGTGTGAGTCTAGGTGTAAGTATAGGTGTAAGTCTAGGTGTAAGTCTAGGTAAAAGTGTAGGTGTAAGTCTAGGTGTAAGTATAGGTGTAAGTCTAGGTGTAAGTCTAGGTGTAAGTATAAGTGTAAGTCTAGGTGTAAGTGTTGGTGTAAGTATAGGTGTAAGTATAGGTGTAAGTCTAGGTGTAAGTGTAGGTGTAAGTCTAGATGTAAGTGTAGCTGTAAGTATAGGTGTAAGTGTAGGTGTAAGTCTAGGTGTAAGTCTAGGTGTAAGTGTAGGTGTAAGTATAGGTGTAAGTATAGGTGTAAGTCTAGGTGTAAGTATAGGTGTAAGTCTAGGTGTAAGTATAGGTGTAAGTCTAGGTGTAAGTGTAGGTGTAAGTGTAGGTGTAAGTATAGGTGTAAGTCTAGGTGTAAGTCTAGGTGTAAGTGTAGGTGTAAGTATAGGTGTAAGTCTAGGTGTAAGTATAGGTGTAAATCTAGGTGTAAGTATAGGTGTAAGTCTAGGTGTAAGTGTAGGTGTAAGTATAGGTGTAAGTATAGGTGTAAGTCTAGGTGTAAGTGTAGGTGTAAGTCTAGATGTAAGTGTAGCTGTAGGTATAGGTGTAAGTGTAGGTGCAAGTATAGGTGTAAGTCTAGGTGTAAGTGTAGGTGTAAGTATAAGTGTAAGTCTAGGTGTAAGTCTAGGTGTAAGTATAGGTGTAAGTATAGGTGTAAGTCTAGGTATAAGTGTAGGTGTAAGTATAGGTGTAAGTGTAGGTGTAAGTATAGGTGTAAGTCTAGGTGTAAGCCTAGGTGTAAGTGTAGGTGTAAGTCGAGGTGTAAGTATAGGTGTAAGTCTACGTGTAAGTGTAGGTGTAAGTATAGGTGTAAGTCTAGGTATAAGTGTAGGTGTAAATATAGGTGTAAGTGTAGGTGTAAGTATAGGTGTAAGTCTAGGTGTAAGTCTAGGTGTAAGTGTAGGTGTAAGTATAGGTGTAAGTCTAAGTGTAACTCTAGGTGTTAGTCTAGGTGTAAGTGTAGGTGTAAGTATAGGTGTAAGTCTAGGTATAAGTGTAGGTGTAAGTATAGGTGTAAGTGTAGGTGTAAGTATAGGTGTAAGTCTAGGTGTAAGTCTAGGTGTAAGTGTAGGTGTAAGTATAGGTGTAAGTCTAAGTGTAACTCTAAGTGTTAGTCTAGGTGTAAGTGTACGCATAAGTAAAGGTGTAAGTTTAGCTGTAAATGTAGGTGTAAGTATAGGTGTAAGTGTAGGTGTAAGTATAGGTGTGAGTCTGGATGTAAGTGTAGGTGTAAGTCTAGGTGTAAGTATAGGTGTAAGTCTAGGTGTAAGTATAGGTGTAAGTCTAGGTGTAAGTCTAGGTGAAAGTGTAGGTGTAAGTGTAGGTGTAAGTATAGGTGTAAGTCTAGGTTTAAGTGTAGGTGTAAGTATAAGTGTAAGTCTAGGTGTAGGTGTAGGTGTAAGTATAGGTGTAAGTCTAGGTGTAAGTCTAGGTGTAAGTGTAGGTGTAAGTATAGGTGTAAGTCTAGGTGTAAGTATAGGTGTAAGTCAAGGTGTAAGTATAGGTGTAAGTCTAGGTGTAAGTGTAGGTGTAAGTATAGGTGTAAGTATCGGTGTAAGTCTAGGTGTTAGTGTAGGTGTAAGTCTAGATGTAAGTGTAGCTGTAAGTATAGGTGTAAGTGTAGGTGCAAGTATAGGTGTAAGTCTAGGTGTAAGTGTAGGTGTAAGTATAGGTGTAAGTCTAGGTGTAAGTCTAGGTGTAAGTGTAGGTGTAAGTATGGGTGTAAGTATAGGTGTAAGTCTAGGTGTAAGTGTAGGTGTAAGTCGAGGTGTAAGTCCAGGTGTAAGTCTAGGTGTAAGTGTAGGTGTAAGTATAGGTGTAAGTCTACGTGTAAGTGTAGGTGTAAGTATAGGTGTAAATCTAGGTATAAGTGTAGGTGTAAGTATAGGTGTAAGTGTAGGTGTAAGTATAGGTTTAAGTCTAGGTGTAAGTCTAGGTGTAAGTGTAGGTGTAAGTCGAGGTGTAAGTATAGGTGTAAGTCTACGTGTAAGTGTAGGTGTAAGTATAAGTGTAAGTCTAGGTATAAGTGTAGGTGTAAGTATAGGTGTAAGTGTAGGTGTAAGTATAGGTGTAAGTCTAGGTGTAAGTCTAGGTGTAAGTGTAGGTGTAAGTATAGGTGTAAGTCTAAGTGTAACTCTAGGTGTTAGTCTAGGTGTAAGTGTAGGTATAGGTAAAGGTGTAAGTTTAGCTGTAAATGTAGGTGTAAGTATAGGTGTAAGTGTAGGTGTAAGTATAGGTGTGAGTCTGGATGTAAGTGTAGGTGTAAGTCTAGGTGTAAGTATAGGTGTAAGTCTAGGTGTAAGTATAGGTGTAAGTCTAGGTGTAAGTCTATGTGAAAGTGTAGGTGTAAGTCTAGGTGTAAGTATAGGTGTAAGTCTAGGTGTAAGTGTAGGTGTAAGTATAAGTGTAAGTCTAGGTGTAAGTGTAGGTGTAAGTATAGGTGTAAGTCAAGGTGTAAGTCTAGGTGTAAGTGTAGGTGTAAGTATAGGTGTAAGTCTAGGTGTAAGTATAGGTGTAAGTCTAGGTGTAAGTATAGGTGTAAGTCTAGGTGTAAGTGTAGGTGTAAGTATAGGTGTAAGTATAGGTGTAAGTCTAGGTGTAAGTGTAGGTGTAAGTCTAGATGTAAGGGTAGCTGTAAGTATAGGTGTAAGTGTAGGTGCAAGTATAGGTGTAAGTCTAGGTGTAAGTGTAGGTGTAAGTATAGGTGTAAGTCTAGGTGTAAGTCTAGGTATAAGTATAGGTGTAAGTATAGGTGTAAGTGTAGGTATAAGTGTAGGTGTAAGTATAAGTGTAAGTGTAGGTGTAAGTATAGGTGTAAGTCTAGGTGTAAGTCTAGGTGTAAGTGTAGGTGTAAGTCGAGGTGTAAGTATAGGTGTAAGTCTACGTGTAAGTGTAGGTGTAAGTATAGGTGTAAGTCTAGGTATAAGTGTAGGTGTAAGTATAGGTGTAAGTGTAGGTGTAAGTATAGGTGTGAGTCTAGGTGTAAGTATAGGTGTAAGTCTAGGTGTAAGTCTAGGTGAAAGTGTAGGTGTAAGTCTAGGTGTAAGTATAGGTGTAAGTCTTGGTGTAAGTCTAGGTGTAGGTGTAGGTGTAAGTATAGGTGTAAGTCTAAGTGTAACTCTAGGTGTTAGTCTAGGTGTAAGTGTAGGTATAAGTAAAGGTGTAAGTTTAGCTGTAAATGTAGGTGTAAGTATAGGTGTAAGTGTAGGTGTAAGTATAGGTGTGAGTCTAGGTGTAAGTATAGGTGTAAGTCTAGGTGTAAGTCTAGGTGAAAGTGTAGGTGTAAGTCTAGGTGTAAGTATAGGTGTAAGTCTAGGTGTAAGTCTAGGTGTAAGTATAAGTGTAAGTCTAGGTGTAAGTGTTGGTGTAAGTATAGGTGTAAGTGTAGCTGTAAGTCTAGGTGTAAGTGTAGGTGTAAGTCTAGATGTAAGTGTAGCTGTAAGTATAGGTGTAAGTGTAGGTGTAAGTCTAGGTGTAAGTTTAGGTGTAAGTGTAGGTGTAAGTATAGGTGTAAGTCTAGGTGTAAGTATAGGTGTAAGTCTAGGTGTAAGTATAGGTGTAAGTCTAGGTGTAAGTGTAGGTGTAAGTGTAGGTGTAAGTATAGGTGTAAGTCTAGGTGTAAGTCTAGGTGTAAGTGTAGGTGTAAGTATAGGTGTAAGTCTAAGTGTAAGTATAGGTGTAAATCTTGGTGTAAGTATAGGTGTAAGTCTAGGTGTAAGTGTAGGTGTAAGTATAGGTGTAAGTATAGGTGTAAGTCTAGGTGTAAGTGTAGGTGTAAGTCTAGATGTAAGTGTAGCTGTAGGTATAGGTGTAAGTGTAGGTGCAAGTATAGGTGTAAGTCTAGGTGTAAGTGTAGGTGTATGTATAGGTGTAAGTCTAGGTGTAAGTCTAGGTGTAAGTATAGGTGTAAGTATAGGTGTAAGTCTAGGTATAAGTGTAGGTGTAAGTATAGGTGTAAGTGTAGGTGTAAGTATAGGTGTAAGTCTAGGTGTGAGCCTAGGTGTAAGTGTAGGTGTAAGTCGAGGTGTAAGTATAGGTGTAAGTCTACGTGTAAGTGTAGGTGTAAGTATAGGTGTAAGTCTAGGTATAAGTGTAGGTGTAAATATAGGTGTAAGTGTAGGTGTAAGTATAGGTGTAAGTCTAGGTGTAAGTCTAGGTGTAAGTGTAGGTGTAAGTATAGGTGTAAATCTAAGTGTAACTCTAGGTGTTAGTCTAGGTGTAAGTGTAGGTGTAAGTATAGGTGTAAGTCTAGGTATAAGTGTAGGTGTAAGTATAGGTGTAAGTGTAGGTGTAAGTATAGGTGTAAGTCTAGGTGTAAGTCTAGGTGTAAGTGTAGGTGTAAGTATAGGTGTAAGTCTAAGTGTAACTCTAGGTGTTAGTCTAGGTGTAAGTGTACGCATAAGTAAAGGTGTAAGTTTAGCTGTAAATGTAGGTGTAAGTATAGGTGTAAGTGTAGGTGTAAGTATAGGTGTGAGTCTGGATGTAAGTGTAGGTGTAAGTCTAGGTGTAAGTATAGGTGTAAGTCTAGGTGTAAGTATAGGTGTAAGTCTAGGTGTAAGTCTAGGTGAAAGTGTAGGTGTAAGTCTAGGTGTAAGTATAGGTGTAAGTCTAGGTGTAAGTGTAGGTGTAAGTATAAGTGTAAGTCTAGGTGTAGGTGTAGGTGTAAGTATAGGTGTAAGTCTAGGTGTAAGTCTAGGTGTAAGTGTAGGTGTAAGTATAGGTGTAAGTCTAGGTGTAAGTATAGGTGTAAGTCAAGGTGTAAGTATAGGTGTAAGTCTAGGTGTAAGTGTAGGTGTAAGTATAGGTGTAAGTATAGGTGTAAGTCTAGGTGTAAGTGTAGGTGTAAGTCTAGATGTAAGTGTAGCTGTAAGTATAGGTGTAAGTGTAGGTGCAAGTATAGGTGTAAGTCTAGGTGTAAGTGTAGGTGTAAGTATAGGTGTAAGTCTAGGTGTAAGTCTAGGTGTAAGTGTAGGTGTAAGTATGGGTGGAAGTATAGGTGTAAGTCTAGGTGTAAGTGTAAGTGTAAGTCTAGATGTAAGTGTAGCTGTAAGTATAAGTGTAAGTGTAGGTGCAAGTATAGGTGTAAGTCTAGGTGTAAGTGTAGGTGTAAGTATAGGTGTAAGTCTAGGTGTAAGTCTAGGTGTAAGTATATGTGTAAGTATAGGTGTAAGTCTAGGTATAAGTGTAGGTGTAAGTATAGGTGTAAGTGTAGGTGTAAGTATAGGTGTAAGTCTAGGTGTAAGCCTAGGTGTAAGTGTAGGTGTAAGTCGAGGTGTAAGTATAGGTGTAAGTCTACGTGTAAGTGTAGGTGTAAGTATAGGTGTAAGTCTAGGTATAAGTGTAGGTGTAAGTATAGGTGTAAGTGTAGGTGTAAGTATAGGTGTAAGTCTAGGTGTAAGTCTAGGTGTAAGTGTAGGTGTAAGTATAGGTGTAAGTCTAAGTGTAACTCTAGGTGTTAGTCTAGGTGTAAGTGTACGTATAAGTAAAGGTGTAAGTTTAGCTGTAAATGTAGGTGTAAGTATAGGTGTAAGTGTAGGTGTAAGTATAGGTGTGAGTCTGGATGTAAGTGTAGGTGTAAGTCTAGGTGTAAGTATAGGTGTAAGTCTAGGTGTAAGTATAGGTGTAAGTCTAGGTGTAAGTCTAGGTGAAAGTGTAGGTGTAAGTCTAGGTGTAAGTATAGGTGTAAGTCTAGGTGTAAGTGTAGGTGTAAGTATAAGTGTAAGTCTAGGTGTAAGTGTAGGTGTAAGTATAGGTGTAAGTCTAGGTGTAAGTCTAGGTGTAAGTGTAGGTGTAAGTATAGGTGTAAGTCTAGGTGTAAGTATAGGTGTAAGTCTAGGTGTAAGTATAGGTGTAAGTCTAGGTGTAAGTGTAGGTGTAAGTATAGGTGTAAGTATAGGTGTAAGTCTAGGTGTAAGTGTAGGTGTAAGTCTAGATGTAAGTGTAGCTGTAAGTATAGGTGTAAGTGTAGGTGCAAGTATAGGTGTAAGTCTAGGTGTAAGTGTAGGTGTAAGTATAGGTGTAAGTCTAGGTGTAAGTCTAGGTGTAAGTATAGGTGTAAGTATAGGTGTAAGTGTAGGTATAAGTGTAGGTGTAAGTATAGGTGTAAGTGTAGGTGTAAGTATAGGTGTAAGTCTAGGTGTAAGTCTGTAACGTTACCAGCCCTCTGCTAATTAGGGCTAATGAATTTAATTGATTTCCTTCGGGTAGTTTGTCAGTCGGAGAATAATTTTGTCCAACCAGATATACACTCGAATATTAGCAAGCAAACACTAGGATACTGTTGAACGGTTTAATTATAATGTTAAATATGTACAAACATAGGTTTTGTTCTTAAGAAATCAAACAAAATTTATTTAACAATAAATTTTCAAAATTATGTTGATTGCTCGGTTGCCCGTTCCTTACGCCACGGCAACCCGTTCTGCATCCAGGTATCGAAGGTTCGAAAAGCCGCCTCCTGGAGAAATTGTCGGAACGCCACTGGTCGGGATGACGGTTCGCCCAACGCAATTTGCAGGGATACCAACTTCCGGGCGCAAACGTCAAGTCCGGCAAAGAAACCGCGTGCAACTGCAAATATTTAGGTTAATTCTAATATTTGTATTTCGCCTTACAACCCCGTGAAAGCGTCGCGGCTCCCGGAGATATAGTGAAGTGCTTGCGTGTGTGGCGGCAGAAGGAGGCAGTTGACGGTGCCGGTCCAGCTGGAGCTCCTCTTCGTTGCGGTAGTTTACGACAGCCCACGGTCACGATGTTGGTGCGGATCCTCCAGGTTACGATCGGGACTGTTAAGCCCGGTGAGTACAGTTCTGCAGTCAAACAGATTAAATGCAATCTTATCGGGACTTGCAGAAGGTCGGCTACATGAAATCTAATACATCCGGACTGAACAAATGTTATATACGTTTGTAGAATTATTATTATTTAATTGACATATGAAACGGCTTGGTGGTTACCCCTTCGTCTCGAATATGCCTTGCAGGGAAGTTTGATATAGTTATTGGCCAACGTCCTCCAGGAGAATTTTGAATATATTTTCTATACCGGATTTTTAACAAGGTTTAGCAATTTATTTATTTTTACGAAGTCGGCATATGAAACGGCTTGGTTGTTAACCCGTCGTCTCGAATATGCCTTGCAGGAAATTTGTATTATAAATATTAATACCGGGTGTTAACAGGGATTAGTGATTTAATTATTACGAGATCGACATATGAAACGGTTTGGCTGTGAACCCTTCGTCTCGAATATGTCATGCATGTAATTTAGATATGATTAAAACGCTAAGGCCTCGGGTTCGGTTGTAGCAACGGGAAACTACTATTGGATATCGGGATCTGGAGTTTAGACAGGAATAATAATTCTTTAAACGGACGGACAGGATCAGGAAGGGAATGAAGGGAGGGAATGAATGAATGGGTGAATGAAGTCTCAATGAAGTCTGCCTTGAAATGCCCCGGGAAACGACTTTTATAGCTCTTCTTCGGGCTTCGTGCATCAAGCAACCACCTCGGCCATTCTAAGTGGGGGATACGTGGAGCAGGGATCCCTTGATGACGTAGCCGACCGCGCAGGCGAAAAATTCAAACTTGTGACGTAGAAATCGCTAGGCTGGAACGCGCGAATTGATTTCAATTCAGAAAAACGCGTTTCTACTGGGCGAATCGTTACAAGTATAGGTGTAAGTGTAGGTGTAAGTCGAGGTGTAAGTATAGGTGTAAGTCTACGTGTAAGTGTAGGTGTAAGTATAGGTGTAAGTGTAGGTGTAAGTATAGGTGTGAGTCTAGGTGTAAGTATAGGTGTAAGTCTAGATGTAAGTCTAGGTGAAAGTGTAGGTGTAAGTCTAGGTGTAAGTATAGGTGTAAGTCTAGGTGTAAGTCTAGGTGTAAGTGTAGGTGTAAGTATAGGTGTAAGTCTAAGTGTAACTCTAGGTGTTAATCTAGGTGTAAGTGTAGGTATAAGTAAAGGTGTAAGTTTAGCTGTAAATGTAGGTGTAAGTATAGGTGTAAGTGTAGGTGTAAGTCTAGGTGAAAGTGTAGGTGTAAGTCTAGGTGTGAGTCTAGGTGTAAGTATAGGTGTAAGTCTAGGTGTAAGTATAGGTGTAAGTATAGGTGTAAGTCTAGGTGTAAGTGTAGGTGTAAGTCTAGGTGTAAGTGTAGGTGTAAGTATAGGTGTGAGTCTAGGTGTAAGTATAGGTGTAAGTCTAGGTGTAAGTCTAGGTGAAAGTGTAGGTGTAAGTCTAGGTGTAAGTATAGGTGTAAGTCTAGGTGTAAGTCTAGGTGTAAGTATAGGTGTAAGTCTAGGTGTAAGTGTAGGTGTAAGTATAGGTGTAAGTATAGGTGTAAGTATAGGTGTAAGTCTAGGTGTAAGTCTAGGTGAAAGTGTAGGTGTAAGTCTAGGTGTAAGTATAGGTGTAAGTCTAGGTGTAAGTCTAGGTGTAAGTATAGGTGTAAGTCTAGGTGTAAGTGTAGGTGTAAGTATAGGTGTAAGTATAGGTGTAAGTCTAGGTGTAAGTGTAGGTGTAAGTCTAGATGTAAGTGTAGCTGTAAGTATAGGTGTAAGTGTAGGTGTAAGTCAAGGTGTAAGTCTAGGTGTAAGTGTAGGTGTAAGTATAGGTGTAACTCTAGGTGTAAGTATAGGTGTAAGTCTAGGTGTAAGTATAGGTGTAAGTCTAGGTGTAAGTGTAGGTGTAAGTGTAGGTGTAAGTATAGGTGTAAGTCTAGGTGTAAGTCTAGGTGTAAGTGTAGGTGTAAGTATAGGTGTAAGTCTAGGTGTAAGTATAGGTGTAAGTCTAGGTGTAAGTATAGGTGTAAGTCTAGGTGTAAGTGTAGGTGTAAGTATAGGTGTAAGTATAGGTGTAAGTCTAGGTGTAAGTGTAGGTGTAAGTCTAGATGTAGGTGTAGCTGTAAGTATAGGTGTAAGTGTAGGTGCAAGTATAATTGTAAGTCTAGGTGTAAGTGTAGGTGTAAGTATAGGTGTAAGTCTAGGTGTAAGTCTAGGTGTAAGTATAGGTGTAAGTATAGGTGTAAGTCTAGGTATAAGTGTAGGTGTAAGTATAGGTGTAAGTGTAGGTGTAAGTATAGGTGTAAGTCTAGGTGTAAGTCTAGGTGTAAGCCTAGGTGTAAGTGTAGGTGTAAGTCGAGGTGTAAGTATAGGTGTAAGTCTACGTGTAAGTGTAGGTGTAAGTATAGGTGTAAGTCTAGGTATAAGTGTAGGTGTAAGTATAGGTGTAAGTGTAGGTGTAAGTATAGGTGTAACTCTAGGTGTTAGTCTAGGTGTAAGTGTAGGTATAAGTAAAGGTGTAAGTTTAGCTGTAAATGTAGGTGTAAGTGTAGGTGTAAGTATAGGTGTAAGTCTAAGTGTAACTCTAGGTGTTAGTCTAGGTGTAATTGTAGGTATAAGTAAAGGTGTAAGTTTAGCTGTAAATGTAGGTGTAAGTCTAGGTGTAAGTGTAGGTGTAAGTATAGGTGTGAGTCTAGGTGTAAGTATAGGTGTAAGTCTAGGTGCAAGTCTAGGTGTAAGTCTAGGTGTAAGTGTAGGTGTAAGTCTAGGTGTAAGTTTAGGTGTAAGTCTAGGTGTAAGTGTAGGTGTAAGTCTAGGTGTAAATATAGGTGTAAGTCTAGGTGTAAGTCTAGGTGTAAGTATAGGTGTAAGTCTAGGTGTAAGTCTAGGTGTTACTGTAGGTGTAAGTTTAGGTGTAAGTGTAGGTGTAAGTCTAGGTGTAAGACTAGGTGTAAGTGTAGGTGTAAGTATAGGTGTAATTCTAGGTGTAAGTGTAGGTGTAAGTGTAGGTGAAAGTCTAGGTGTAAGTCTAGGTGTAAGTCTAGGTGTAAGTCTAGGTGTAAGTGTAGGTGTAAGTCTAGGTGTAAGTCTAGGTGTAAGTCTAGGTATAAGTATAGGTGTAAGTGTAGGTGTAAGTCTAGGTGTAAGTCTAGGTGTAAGTCTAGGTATAAGTATAGGTGTAAGTATAGGTGTAATTCTAGTTGTAAGGCTAGGTGTAAGTCTAGGTGTAAGTATAGGTGTAAGTCTAGGTGTAAGTCTAGGTGTAAGTCTAGGTGTAAGTATAGGTGTAAGTGTAGATGTAAGTGTAGGTGTAAGTCTAGGTGTAAGTGTAGGTGTAAGTCTAGGTGTAAGTATAAGTGTAAGTGTAGGTGTAAATATAGGTGTAAGTCTAGGTGTAAGTGTAGGTGTAAGTGTAGGTGTAAGTGTAGGTGTAAGTATAGGTGTAAGTCTAGAAGTAAGTCTAGGTGCAAGTCTAGGTGTAAGTTTAGGTGTAAGTTTAAGAGTAAGTCTAGGTGTAAGTCTAGGTGTAAGTATAGGTGTAAGTCTAGGTGTAAGTATAGGTGTAAGTCTAGGTGTAAGTGTAGGTGTAAGTCTAGGTGTAAGTGTAGGTGTAAGTCTAGGTGTAAGTGTAGGTGTAAGTCTACTTGTAAGTCTAGGTGTAAGACTAGGTGTAAGTATAGGTGTAAGTTTAGGTGTAAGTTTAGGTGTAAGTGTAGGTGTAAGTATAGGTGTAAGTGTAGGTGTAAGTATAGGTGTAAGTCTAGAAGTAAGTCTAGGTGCAAGTCTAGGTGTAAGTTTAGGTGTAAGTTTAAGAGTAAGTCTAGGTGTAAGTCTAGGTGTAAGTATAGGTGTAAGTCTAGGTGTAAGTATAGGTGTAAGTCTAGGTGTAAGTGTAGGTGTAAGTCTAGGTGTAAGTGTAGGTGTAAGTCTAGGTGTAAGTGTAGGTGTAAGTCTAGGTGTAAGTCTAGGTGTAAGACTAGGTGTAAGTATAGGTGTAAGTTTAGGTGTAAGTTTAGGTGTAAGTGTAGGTGTAAGTATAGGTGTAAGTGTAGGTGTAAGTATAGGTGTAAGTCTAGGTGTAAGTCTAGGTGTTACTGTAGGTGTAAGTTTAGGTGTAAGTGTAGGTGTAAGTCTAGGTGTAAGACTAGGTGTAAGTGTAGGTGTAAGTCTAGGTGTAAGTATAAGTGTAAGTGTAGGTGTAAATATAGGTGTAAGTCTAGGTGTAAGTGTAGGTGTAAGTGTAGGTGTAAGTGTAGGTGTAAGTATAGGTGTAAGTCTAGAAGTAAGTCTAGGTGCAAGTCTAGGTGTAAGTTTAGGTGTAAGTTTAAGAGTAAGTCTAGGTGTAAGTCTAGGTGTAAGTATAGGTGTAAGTCTAGGTGTAAGTATAGGTGTAAGTCTAGGTGTAAGTGTAGGTGTAAGTCTAGGTGTAAGTGTAGGTGTAAGTCTAGGTGTAAGTGTAGGTGTAAGTCTACTTGTAAGTCTAGGTGTAAGACTAGGTGTAAGTATAGGTGTAAGTTTAGGTGTAAGTTTAGGTGTAAGTGTAGGTGTAAGTATAGGTGTAAGTGTAGGTGTAAGTATAGGTGTAAGTCTAGAAGTAAGTCTAGGTGCAAGTCTAGGTGTAAGTTTAGGTGTAAGTTTAAGAGTAAGTCTAGGTGTAAGTCTAGGTGTAAGTATAGGTGTAAGTCTAGGTGTAAGTATAGGTGTAAGTCTAGGTGTAAGTGTAGGTGTAAGTCTAGGTGTAAGTGTAGGTGTAAGTCTAGGTGTAAGTGTAGGTGTAAGTCTAGGTGTAAGTCTAGGTGTAAGACTAGGTGTAAGTATAGGTGTAAGTTTAGGTGTAAGTTTAGGTGTAAGTGTAGGTGTAAGTATAGGTGTAAGTGTAGGTGTAAGTATAGGTGTAAGTCTAGGTGTAAGTCTAGGTGTTACTGTAGGTGTAAGTTTAGGTGTAAGTGTAGGTGTAAGTCTAGGTGTAAGACTAGGTGTAAGTGTAGGTGTAAGTATAGGTGTAATTCTAGGTGTAAGTGTAGGTGTAAGTGTAGGTGAAAGTCTAGGTGTAAGTCTAGGTGTAAGTCTAGGTGTAAGTCTAGGTGTAAGTGTAGGTGTAAGTCTAGGTGTAAGTCTAGGTGTAAGTCTAGGTATAAGTATAGGTGTAAGTATAGGTGTAATTCTAGTTGTAAGGCTAGTGTAAGTAGTCTAGGTGTAAGTATAGGTGTAAGTCTAGGTGTAAGTCTAGGTGTAAGTCTAGGTGTAAGTATAGGTGTAAGTGTAGATGTAAGTGTAGGTGTAAGTCTAGGTGTAAGTGTAGGTGTAAGTCTAGGTGTAAGTATAAGTGTAAGTGTAGGTGTAAATATAGGTGTAAGTCTAGCTGTAAGTGTAGGTGTAAGTGTAGGTGTAAGTGTAGGTGTAAGTATAGGTGTAAGTCTAGAAGTAAGTCTAGGTGCAAGTCTAGGTGTAAGTTTAGGTGTAAGTTTAAGAGTAAGTCTAGGTGTAAGTCTAGGTGTAAGTATAGGTGTAAGTCTAGGTGTAAGTATAGGTGTAAGTCTAGGTGTAAGTGTAGGTGTAAGTCTAGGTGTAAGTGTAGGTGTAAGTCTAGGTGTAAGTGTAGGTGTAAGTCTAGGTGTAAGTCTAGGTGTAAGACTAGGTGTAAGTATAGGTGTAAGTTTAGGTGTAAGTTTAGGTGTAAGTGTAGGTGTAAGTATAGGTGTAAGTGTAGGTGTAAGTATAGGTGTAAGTCTAGGTGTAAGTGTAGGTGTAAGTGTAGGTGTAAGTGTAGGTGTAAGTATAGGTGTAAGTCTAGAAGTAAGTCTAGGTGCAAGTCTAGGTGTAAGTTTAGGTGTAAGTTTAAGACTAAGTCTAGGTGTAAGTCTAGGTGTAAGTCTAGGTGTAAGTCTAGGTGTAAGTCTAGGTATAAGTATAGGTGTAAGTATAGGTGTAATTCTAGTTGTAAGGCTAGGTGTAAGTCTAGGTGTAAGTATAGGTGTAAGTCTAGGTGTAAGTCTAGGTGTAAGTCTAGGTGTAAGTATAGGTGTAAGTGTAGATGTAAGTGTAGGTGTAAGTCTAGGTGTAAGTGTAGGTGTAAGTCTAGGTGTAAGTATAAGTGTAAGTGTAGGTGTAAATATAGGTGTAAGTCTAGGTGTAAGTGTAGGTGTAAGTGTAGGTGTAAGTGTAGGTGTAAGTATAGGTGTAAGTCCAGAAGTAAGTCTAGGTGCAAGTCTAGGTGTAAGTTTAGGTGTAAGTTTAAGAGTAAGTCTAGGTGTAAGTCTAGGTGTAAGTATAGGTGTAAGTCTAGGTGTAAGTATAGGTGTAAGTCTAGGTGTAAGTGTAGGTGTAAGTCTAGGTGTAAGTGTAGGTGTAAGTCTAGGTGTAAGTGTAGGTGTAAGTCTAGGTGTAAGTCTAGGTGTAAGACTAGGTGTAAGTATAGGTGTAAGTTTAGGTGTAAGTTTAGGTGTAAGTGTAGGTGTAAGTATAGGTGTAAGTGTAGGTGTAAGTATAGGTGTAAGTCTAGGTGTAAGTGTAGGTGTAAGTGTAGGTGTAAGTGTAGGTGTAAGTATAGGTGTAAGTCTAGAAGTAAGTCTAGGTGCAAGTCTAGGTGTAAGTTTAGGTGTAAGTTTAAGACTAAGTCTAGGTGTAAGTCTAGGTGTAAGTATAGGTGTAAGTCTAGGTGTAAGTATAGGTGTAAGTCTAGGTGTAAGTGTAGGTGTAAGTCTAGGTGTAAGTGTAGGTGTAAGTCTAGGTGTAAGTGTAGGGGTAAGTCTAGGTGTAAGTCTAGGTGTAAGACTAGGTGTAAGTATAGGTGTAAGTTTAGGTGTAAGTTTAAGAGTAAGTCTAGGTGTAAGTCTAGGTGTAAGTATAGGTGTAAGTCTAGGTGTAAGTATAGGTGTAAGTCTAGGTGTAAATGTAGGTGTAAGTCTAGGTGTAAGTCTAGGTGTAAGTCTAGGTGTAAGTGTAGGTGTAAGTCTAGGTGTAAGTCTAGGTGTAAGTCTAGGTGTAAGACTAGGTGTAAGTATAGGTGTAAGTATAGGTGTAAGTTTAAGAGTAAGTCTAGGTGTAAGTCTAGGTGTAAGTATAGGTGTAAGTCTAGGTGTAAGTATAGGTGTAAGTTTAGGTGTAAGTGTAGGTGTAAGTCTAGGTGTAAGTATAGGTGTAAGTCTAGGTGTAAGTGTAGGTGTAAGTCTAGGTGTAAGTCTAGGTGTAAGACTAGGTGTAAGTATACTTGTAAGTATAGGTGTAAGTCTAGTTGTAAATCTAGGTGTAAGACTAGGTGTAAGTATAGGTGTAAGTCTAGGTGTAAGTCTAGGTGTAAGTATAGGTGTAAGTCTAGGTGTAAGTCCAGGTGTAAGTGTAGGTGTAAGTATAGGTGTAAGTCTGGGTGTAAGTATAGGTGTAAGTATAGGTGTAAGTCTAGGTGTAAGTATAGGTGTAAGTCTAGGTGTAGGTCTAGGTGTAAGTGTAGGTGTAAGTCTAGGTGTAAGTATAGGTGTAAGTTTAGGTGTAAGTCTAGGTGTAAGTATAGGTGTAAGTATAGGTGTAAGTGTAGGTGTAAGTATAGGTGTAAGTCTAGGTGTAAGTCTAGGTGTAAGTCTAGGTGTAAGTGTAGGTGTAAGTATAGGTGTAAGTCTAGGTGTAAGTGTATTTGTAAGTGTAGGTGTAAGTCTAGGTGTAAGTCTAGGTGTAAGTGTAAGTGTAAGTCTAGGTGTAAGTCTAGGTGTAAGTATAGGTGTAAGTCTAGGTGTAAGTATAGGTGTAAGTCTAGGTGTAAGTGTAGGTGTAAGTCTAGGTGTAAGTCTAGGTGTAAGTCTAGGTGTAAGTGTAGGTGTAAGTCTAGGTGTAAGTATAGGTGTAAGTCTAGGTGTAAGTGTAGGGGTAAGTCTAGGTGTAAGTCTAGGTGTAAGTCTAGGTGTAAGTGTAGGTGTAAGTCTAGGTGTAAGTCTAGGTGTAAGTCTAGGTGTAAGACTAGGTGTAAGTATAGGTGTAAGTATAGGTGTAAGTCTAGTTGTAAATCTAGGTGTAAGTCTAGGTGTAAGTCTAGGTGTAAGTTTAGGTGTAAGTTTAAGAGTAAGTGTAGGTGTAAGTCTAGGTGTAAGTATAGGTGTAAGTCTAGGTGTAAGTATAGGTGTAAGTCTAGGTGTAAGTGTAGGTGTAAGTCTAGGTGTAAGTCTAGGTGTAAGTCTAGGTGTAAGTGTAGGTGTAAGTCTAGGTGTAAGTCTAGATGTAAGACTAGGTGTAAGTGTAGGTGTAAGTATAGGTGTAAGTCTAGGTGTAAGTGTAGGTGTAAGTGTAGGTGAAAGTCTAGGTGTAAGTCTAGGTGTAAGTCTAGGTGTAAGTCTAGGTGTAAGTGTAGGTGTAAGTCTAGGTGTAAGTGTAGGTGTAAGTCTAGGTGTAAGTGTAGGTGTAAGTCTAGGTGTAAGTCTAGGTGTAAGTCTAGGTGTAAGTGCAGGTGTAACTATAGGTGTAAGTCTAGGTGTAAGTGCAGGTGTAAGTATAGGTGTAAGTCTAGGTGTAAGTGTAGGTGTAAGTATAGGTGTAAGTCTAGGTTAAGTCTAGGTGTAATTATAGGTGTAAGTCTAGGTGTAAGTGTAGGTGTAAGTATAGGTGTAAGTCTAGGTGTAAGTCTAGGTGTAAGTATAGGTGTAAGTATAGGTGTAAGTCTAGTTGTAAGGCTAGGTGTAAGTCTAGGTGTAAGTATAGGTGTAAGTCTAGGTGTAAGTCTAGGTGTAAGTCTAGGTGTAAGTATAGGTGTAAGTGTAGATGTAAGTGTAGGTGTAAGTCTAGGTGTAAGTGTAGGTGTAAGTCTAGGTGTAAGTATAGGTGTAAGTCTAGGTGTAAGTAAAGCTGTAAGTCTAGATGTAAGTCTTGGTGTAAGTGTAGGTGTAAGTCTAGGTGTAAGTGTAGGTGTAAGTTTAGGTGTAAGTGTAGGTGTAAGTATAGGTGTGTTTGTATTGTATTGAGAGTGACCTCTTGTGTGTACATCATCGTGTACTGTAACGGCTTCACGTATAGTGACCTCATACACTGGATGTTGTAATTTTTTCTTCGTTTTTATTGTTCTTTACGTCAAATTATAACGTATAGGCAAAACTCTGAATTTGGCCATCTGTGAAGTCATAATCCACAATAGTTCACATGGTATCCAGCAACTATTGTGACCTCTTTACACAATTTGACTTGTGGCGCCACCTATAACTACCGAATTAAGATGGAACTAAAAAACCGCTTGTAGTAGAAGCTGTTATGTTATTATTAGGATCACGTATATCACGTATATCAAATAGCAATATAGTACGGCAGGTTCTCTGGATGTTTGGTTCGTAGTTCCTACAGCACTTGTTCCATTTCTC
Source organism: Agriotes lineatus (assembly GCA_940337035.1). Taxonomy (NCBI): domain Eukaryota; kingdom Metazoa; phylum Arthropoda; class Insecta; order Coleoptera; family Elateridae; genus Agriotes; species Agriotes lineatus. The sequence goes on along the minus strand of CALNHX010002732.1, from coordinate 113,620 downwards.
TCTGCCCTAGCGCGTATTTAATAATTAAAAGATCTTTTTAAATTAAAGATAACTCAAGAAGGTCTTAAATTTAAATAAAAACATTGAAGTTAAGTTTAGAAATTATATTTCAATTACTCGTAAAGTGAATCAACTAGCAATTACTATTAAATACATTTTAAAAATTATTTTTAAACCCAAAATAAATAAAAATGTGTTTTTAAAATAAAATTTTTATAAATTGTAATCTAGAATTGGAAATTTAAAATATTGACACTTATTAGAAATTACTTGTAAGTTTAAATAATTTTAAAAAATTAAACAGCAAGAGTTATTTTTAAATCTTATTTTTGAATTGAAGGTTATTGAAACTACGTACTAAAAATAATTTCCAAATTTTTAAATCTAAATGATATTTGAAAATGGAATTTTTATTAGTTGACACTGTTACAAATGTCATTGAAAAGTAAAATTTAAAGTTAAAAGTTATTAAAATAGTAGTTAAGTGTAGGCTGTCAGCAAAATTTAAATATTGAAAGAAAACCATTTTTTGCGTGCAAGATAACGTAGTCATGATAATTAAAAATTTGAACAATTTATTTAAAAATTTAAAATCTGAACAATTTTATTAAAACAATATATGTGTTGCATGAAAGACGACTCAGGTTTCTTCAATCAATGTCACTTAAAACTTGCTTATTTTTGTCTTGGATCATCTGGAGGTTATCATACCTTTCTGTATAAATAATATCCTTCAGGTATCCCAAAAGTAAAACGTCGTGCGGACTCATGTCCGGTGATATAGGTGATATGGTATAGGGAGATGAGTTCCTACCCACTACTTACCAAATGTGTTGTTCAAATATTGCCTCACTAAAACACCATTATGGCCAAGTGCATTATCTTGTTGAAAATAACATTTTACTTTTAAATCTAATTGAAGGTTATCCATTGAAGTGTCTTCAATATGATTTCTTAGAAAATGTAATAAACCAATAATTGTATTATTTAAAATACCTTACCAAATATAAATAAGCCATTTATTTTGATAATTTCTGTGGTTTTTAGGTTGATAAGTAGTTACTTATATCTTCTATGAAACATTCCATTGTTCGCAAAATTGAACTCGTCTGTACGTTTATTCATCAAACTATATTTACAAAAAAAGTAATGCGACAGAGGCAACTATTTATATCTCTTTTTTAATCATTCTGTATGTATACCTAAAATTGCTCTTTAACGAGTTATTTCACTTACTAGTATTTTTCTTTATTTAATTACAATCGCGATTGCCTTGAAACAATGTACACTTATCAACAGTAACACTATATGTTCAGTTTTTTAAAGCTGAAATTGTTTTCAACCCAAAAATTAAAAAAGTGGTAAGTTTTATAAGTGTCTGTTGGATTTTATTGTTATTCAAGTAGGTACCTACGCATGTAAATTATATCGTTATTGACATGCTTACTTTTTGCAGTAACATATATACGGCAAATCTAGGGTGACCAGTTTTCAATGTATACAAACCCTGAGATCCTTCGTAAGTTAAAAAAAGGGTTTTTTCAATGACAAATGCAGAATGTTTATAAGAAACAAAAAGCAAGAAAATAACAACCATGTTTTTATTAATTTCTATTAATGGTCGGCAAATGTGTAACTGAAATACTTGTCCACATCGTACGCCGCGCCGTACTGAACACGGATTGTTTTGTTTCTGCTTGATCTGCATGTATTCAAAATAAAACATAAACACAGACGGTCACGGGGCCTTCGCTATAGTTGCATTGACTCAACTACCGGCTGAAGTAGGCTAACATGCAGCTTGTGAAATCGCAAACAGACCATTAAGATAAATAGAAAGAGATATAGGTATCATACCTTTGATTACAATAAAATTAAAGATTATACGCTAGCGCCTTGATCGAGATTTATGGTGGCGATTTTATTTTTATTATTATAGCCGACTTACGGTGAAGTTAATGTTAGAAGACATTATTACAAAATTAGCATAACCCCGAGAAATTATAACAAAACCCGGAGCCCGGAGATCTGGCGTTGAAACCGTAATAAGACTATGGGTGAAACCCTGAGAGGTGGTCAGTGGTCACCCTACTCAAATGTCAAGTCGTGTTTTTGCTTTTCTTTGCTTTCTAATATGTAGGTTTTAACTTAATCTATTTTTAATTAAATCAATATTGTTTAGATTTTCTTTTTTTTGCCCTTTCTGAGATCGGTACAAATATTAGTAAGATAATTTATTTTATCTACTCCAATGGGATAAGTTACTCATTACGTCACTCATTTGACACTATTTCAGTTACGTAATAAAGTCATTACACAACTCAGTTGCGTAATGGTTTGATTACGCAACTGAGTTGTGTAATGACTTATAATAGTGTCAAATGAATGACATAATGACATTTGCCTACTAAAATATTTTTGAAAATGACAGATCTGACATTTCTCTTAATGCACTTTTTTCAATTTTAGGCAGTCGTAGATAAAATTTTGTACAATACATGTGTGATAATGCATCATGCTGTTATCCCACTTGTATAGTAAATAACTATTATTCAATTTTGACAGTTTAAAGTGACATTATTAACTCCATAACAACCTTCATAAACAATATATGATTCACAAGAGAAATAAAAGTGTTTACATTCACTAGAGAATGAAAAAAGTTTAATTCACTAGAGAATTAAAAACGTTTCAATGCAGAACAACATATTTTTATGATTTCTACAAATATTTACATTCAATTATTCTTTCTATTTTTAGTGTGTAATATATTATTACTACAATTTAGATCAAATCGACGATGAATGGGCAAATTTATATATTAATTTGAATATGTTTAAATTTTTTATTCAAAATTTCGTCAAATTTGAATGAAAACATATATACGCTACGTGTATTAAACATTTATTAACTCAAAGATATGATCTCACTCGCACTACGTGCTCGTGAGCTCATCATCTTTCTACTTGGTGTATAATATTTATAATTTTGTTTTGTAATTGGGAACTATGCGACTATGCCTGTTGAGAAAATAAATACAGTCCGACCTCGCCGTTCGCGGGGGTTACGTTCCAGAAGAATGCCGCGATGCGCAAAACCGCGATGCGCAAGTAAACGCATAAATGATAAATACGGGGTTAGGTTCCATTAACTAGATTTATTTATACTATGCAATCTCAAAAACCCAAAACTTTGCTGCGTTTTTTGTCTGGCAAATCTGAAGCAGAAACTTTACGCTTTGACGACATGGTTTTCGGTGTTTTAAAAATTAAACTCAATTGAATTTTCGGCATAAACGCTCGAGAAGACAGTCAAGTTTGAATTAAAATTCCATACGTAACATAAGTCTGCCACTTGAATCTAGAGCTTGAATGTCCCATTTGTTTATTCAAGTTATAATTGTACAATTTATTTCAGGTTCGATTTGGTAATAAGAGATTCAAAGAAATAGGCTCGATAAGTGTGTTTACAAGTTCGTGATAAATAATGTTATTTAGGTGTTCTTGATATAAAGCGCATACGTCTGCTTTATTTACTTACGGCCGTTCTTATGAAGGTCACTAACCTGACGTTAACTTTAAATCGCTGTTAAAATAAACAAAAGCTCATCAAAACGTTGGCGCTTATGACATATTATTCATTAGTAAACAAACTTCTATGAGCTTTTGTTTATTTTAACAGCGAATTAAAGTTAACTTTAGATAAGCGGCCTTCACAAGACCGGCCGTTAGTGTGTGAAAGTTGAAACAGTTAACGTTGGCAATTCCATCCGCGAACGGCAAAGCAAATATCCGCGAACGGCAAAGAAAAGGGAGCACAAGGGTGCCCCGCTTAAAATCAAATCAGCGAACCGCAAAGTCGCGAACGGCGAGGTCTGACTGTATATATTATTATTATTATTATATTATAAATATGCTGTGATTATTAACCACATATAATTACTAATTACTTTTTCGCTTGTTACTGATGATTAGTCAAGTAATAATGGTGTTTTCCCTTGCCAAAAACCAGTAAACAGGTTGATATAATCTTTTCAAACGTAACTCAAGTTTAATAAATTATTAAATTATTTTTTTCCGGCAACCTTATTAAAACAATTGCCTTACTATGTTGACATGAGTAAAGTCCAGATGTACCGAATTCTTTTTAAAATTTGCTTTCAATCAATTAATTAATATCTATTAGAAAATCACCCATACTTTGTGTTGCTTAGGACCCACTGTATACCACTTTCTAATATGTATGAGAAATGAGATACCTATTTTTATATGTAGGGTCGTTATTTTCTACTACAGAAATGTTTTATTTGTTTAAATATAGGTATTTTTTCTACTTTCTAATAAAACCACATAAGAATAAAAATTTCATTTTATTTGCTAACTGATAGGCAGAAATTAATTGGTATAATTCATAGCTCTCCAGCAAAATTAAAACATCAAACTTTTTTAGCCAAACCTTTATATTTGTAAAATTTATATCTGCAGAAGTTTTATGCAGAGTTTCTATAACAAAGTTGTAAGCTTCAGGTAGCACTCTTCTTTGAGCAAAGAATCTGTTGGGTCTCATTTTTGTCAAGGGCGAAGCCTGAGCTATGTGCAAATTACTCTTATCTGTTTCTGAGTTAAAACAAATAAACCAAATTTTATTTGGTTAAGGTTCACCCTATATATGTTGGGTTCAAAATTTGCCCTTTTTCGGCAAGGGTAAAAACCTGAGCTATGTAAAAATATTACTTTCATTTAAGTAGTGGTTCTTGATGTTACAGCAAAAATAGACAGAATTTAATTTTTTAAAGTGCTCACCTTGTATACATTTTGTTTTTGAGGTATACGGGCAACAGACAGGCAGGCCGACAGTCGGAATTGAGAAAACCTGTTTTTCGTCATCTCTAAGCCCTGAAACGTGAAGATTTGGAAAAACATCGAAGGGTGATTTTTTTGCGATTACAATAGCTACTCCTTTGTCTCTTAGAGGAGGGAAGTAAAAACTAAAAGAAAGTCCTATAACTGTTCGATTTGGTTATGGGGGTTTAAAAAATACTCGTACTACTGAAAAACTGTCGATACTTAGAATTTAGTTAATCTGGTCTCAAATATTCGAGAATTCGATTAATCTCGCTTTTCTAGAATATTCCAGATCGATAGATGCCAATCTCGATCTCGAATTTCGGTGGCACTACCACTAACAGGCCGATTCTATTACATTTTTATATTGGTTTTAAAAATATTATTGAAAATCTGTCGAGATGAGAATGTTTTTAATCTCGTCTTGAATATTCGAGAATTTGATTAATATCGTCTCGAAAATTCAGAGATCGAAAAATATATGTCTCGATCTTGAATTTCGAGAGAAGATGAGACGAGATCGAGAATTTTCTAGTCTCGGAGACATCATAAATGCATAGTAGTTGCATATTAGTTACCTCGTTCTTGAAGTGACATATTGTTGAAAAAGCGAAAAAAATCTTTGGTGACAAACAATCTACCGAGTGTTTCACTTAAGGTGCGAACATAGGGACCTAGCATGGGAAATCGTATACCGGTTCACGGTTATGCATATACCTGGTCACCATTTTTGTGGAAAAAAATGGTAGTGGTACTAAATTAAAGAGAATAAATTTCCGCATCGTTTAGTATTAAAAATTTATTGAATAATGTAAATTGTGCATAAAAATGTTAATTTTAAAATTTAGATATTCCCAAATATTCATTAGAATACTCACTTATAATACTATGAGTAGTCAAAGTTATGTCGACTATTTTTGTGGTGGTGTCACGAATGTCCATTGCGCTTTGGTACGATTAGGACGAGTGCGCTAGCACGAGTTTTAATCCCAAGCGCAATGGACATGAGTAGTGATACCACCGCAAAAATAATCTACTTAACTTTGACTAAGAATGGTATTCGAGGGACTATTTAATGAACCAAACTACTTTTTCAAATTAATTTTTAGTAAATCTAGCAACAAACTATGCAATTTCTATAGTAACAGAACACTAATATTGACTTTTTCTAATAAAAATGACATTTGTTTAAAATAGTCACTTGAATACCTTCTAGGAAGATATATCCACTGATATTTTTTTGATCAGTTAAGAAACGTCACAATTCTGGATTCTCATTGGTCACTTTTTGACAGTTGACAGGTGAATTGAATAGTCAACATTATTCATAGTAATTAGTTAAATATGTGAATTAATAACTAACAGAAAATAACATTAATTTTGGCAGAAACAAATTTGATCATGGCTGTTCTGCTTTTTTTTGTGAATAAAATGCACAATATTTATTACAGTTTTAAGCTGTTTCTATCTTACAGAAGCAACAAATTCAAGTAAAGTAGTATAAAATTAAGCGCATTTTTTCTCTTTCGATTGATACCACTATCAATCCTATCAATTCAAGCGGCAAGCAGGAATCTGCATAATATACCGGGTGACAATGAGACTAGGGCCATGCTTATATCTTCTCTATTAATGAATGGATTTGGATACAATTTTATACCAAGATACTATACATAATTTCTGATTGGCCCATAGATATAGTCAAAATGGCTAACTTTCGGTTTTACCGGAAATGATACCAACTTTGATTTTTTAAATGGAATACCCTGTATATTTTGTGTTTTTCTGAATCTACGACTCAAATTAAATACAACAGTGTTGCCAAATTTGCTTAGGTATTATTAGTTATTACATAAAAATATTTTAAAGAATAATTGATTAAATAATTTTTAGTTTCAGATAGTAGTGCATAATGCATATCGTTAGATTGGCAATTGCATTTTCTATCTAATAGCAAGATGGCCCTTAGTAGGTGTGATTTAAAAAAAGTGTCTTTTTCTTAAAAAACGAGTTTAGCAAACTATATTCATTTATTATAGGTTTGTTATTGACCCTATTGATAAAATAGCTATTATTAAGAGTTGCTAGAGTCAATTAGAATAAATTTTTCCAAGTCAAGGCCTTCCATGGTAAAAAATAAAAATCAAAAAATCATTTTTTTGTTTAAAAAAATTGAAATTTGACAAGACTATTATATGTAATTTGACTCGTAGATTAAAAAAAACTTAAAATATACAGGGTGTTTCATTTAAAAAATTAAAGGTATTCTCATTTCCGGTAAAACCGGAAGTCAGCCATTTTGACTATATCTATCTGCCAATCAGAAATTCTGTCTAGTATCTTGGTATAAAATTTTATCCAAGTCTATTCATAAATAAAGAAGATATAAGCATGGCCCTAGTCTCATTGTCACCCGGTATACGATTGCTATTTCCCTATGTTCACTTTTAAAAATTCAATTTTTGTATAAGGTCTCAAACATACGTAATTTATCTTAACGAGGTCATTTAAAATAATTATCTTATAGAATTTAACCCTATTTCTACTGTTAAAAGAACAAAGAAACTGAATAATTTCGGTTATATAGATGCATTTATGAGGTCATCAGTTTCTCGAGGAAAAGAAAATCGTCTGTAACTGTCTGCATAAATGTACAACTGAGGTTTTTGTCATTTCAAACATTCTAATGATGACCTTTCAGCTTAGCATACCCGGTATACTTGTGTCATATTTTGCAAAAATCTTGCCTATTTCTTATGATTATGACCTCCGTTACACAGCTTCTCGGTTTACTAAGACTGAGACATCGCTTTTACACAATTTAAGTGTCCTATAATTGTGACATCAACTTACACATTCCTGGCTGCACCGTATTAGTGACCTCGGATGTCATTTTCACAATCGACTTAATTTGCTGTGTATCAGAGTGTGTATTAAAACCACAATTATATCACTTAATTGTGTGTCTTTTACTACCGATAAAACCGTTGTGGCCACTTTCCATGGTGTAGATGGGGATGTCACAGTCTACGCAGTACGTGTATGTGTGTAAGTGTAGGTGTAAGTATAGGTGTAAGTCTAGGTGTAAGTGTAGGTGTAAGTGTAGGTGTAAGTGTAGGTGTAAGTATAGGTGTAAGTCTAGAAGTAAGTCTAGGTGCAAGTCTAGGTGTAAGTTTAGGTGTAAGTTTAAGAGTAAGTCTAGGTGTAAGTCTAGGTGTAAGTATAGGTGTAAGTCTAGGTGTAAGTATAGGTGTAAGTCTAGGTGTAAGTGTAGGTGTAAGTCTTGGTGTAAGTGTAGGTGTAAGTCTAGGTGTAAGTGTAGGTGTAAGTCTAGGTGTAAGTCTAGGTGTAAGACTAGGTGTAAGTATAGGTGTAAGTTTAGGTGTAAGTTTAAGAGTAAGTCTAGGTGTAAGTCTAGGTGTAAGTATAGGTGTAAGTCTAGGTGTAAGTATAGGTGTAAGTCTAGGTGTAAGTGTAGGTGTAATTCTAGGTGTAAGTCTAGGTGTAAGTCTAGGTGTAAGTGTAGGTGTAAGTCTAGGTGTAAGTCTAGGTGTAAGTCTAGGTGTAAGACTAGGTGTAAGTATAGGTGTAAGTATAGGTGTAAGTCTAGTTGTAAATCTAAGTGTAAGTCTAGGTGTAAGTCTAGGTGTAAGTTTAGGTGTAAGTTTAAGAGTAAGTGTAGGTGTAAGTCTAGGTGTAAGTATAGGTGTAAGTCTAGGTGTAAGTATAGGTGTAAGTCTAGGTGTAAGTGTAGGTGTAAGTCTAGGTGTAAGTCTAGGTGTAAGTCTAGGTGTAAGTGTAGGTGTAAGTCTAGGTGTAAGTCTAGGTGTAAGACTAGGTGTAAGTGTAGGTGTAAGTATAGGTGTAAGTCTAGGTGTAAGTGTAGGTGTAAGTGTAGGTGAAAGTCTAGGTGTAAGTCTAGGTGTAAGTCTAGGTGTAAGTCTAGGTGTAAGTGTAGGTGTGAGTCTAGGTGTAAGTCTAGGTGTAAGTCTAGATGTAAGTATAGGTGTAAGTATAGGTGTAAGTCTAGTTGTAAGGCTAGGTGTAAGTCTAGGTGTAAGTATAGGTGTAAGTCTAGGTGTAAGTCTAGGTGTAAGTAAAGCTGTAAGTCTAGGTGTAAGTCTTGGTGTAAGTGTAGGTGTAAGTCTAGGTGTAAGTGTAGGTGTAAGTTTAGGTGTAAGTGTAGGTGTAAGTATAGGTGTAAGTGTAGGTGTATATATAGGTGTAAGTCTAGGTGTAAGTGTAGGTGTAAGTGTAGGTGTAAGTGCAGGTGTAAGTGTAGGTGTAAGTATAGGTGTAAGTCTAGAAGTAAGTCTAGGTGCAAGTCTAGGTGTAAGTTTAGGTGTAAGTTTAAGAGTAAGTCTAGGTGTAAGTCTAGGTGTAAGTATAGGTGTAAGTCTAGGTGTAAGTATAGGTGTAAGTCTAGGTGTAAGTATAGGTGTAAGTCTAGGTGTAAATATAGGTGTAAGTCTAGGTGTAAGTCTAGGTGTAAGTCTAGGTGTAAGTCTAGGTGTAAGTCTAGGTGTAAGTGTAGGTGTAAGTCTAGGTGTAAGTCTAGGTGTAAGTCTAGGTGTAAGTGTAGGTGTAAGTCTAGGTGTAAGTCTAGGTGTAAGTCTAGGTGTAAGTATAGGTGTAAGTATAGGTGTAAGTCTAGGTGTAAGTGTAGGTGTAAGTGTAGGTGAAAGTCTAGGTGTAAGTCTAGGTGTAAGTCTAGGTGTAAGTGTAGGTGTAAGTCTAGGTGTAAGTATAGGTGTAAGTCTAGGTGTAAGTGTAGGGGTAAGTCTAGGTGTAAGTCTAGGTGTAAGTCTAGGTGTAAGTGTAGGTGTAAGTCTAGGTGTAAGTCTAGGTGTAAGTCTAGGTGTAAGACTAGGTGTAAGTATAGGTGTAAGTATAGGTGTAAGTCTAGTTGTAAATCTAGGTGTAAGTCTAGGTGTAAGTCTAGGTGTAAGTTTAGGTGTAAGTTTAAGAGTAAGTGTAGGTGTAAGTCTAAGTGTAAGTATAGGTGTAAGTCTAGGTGTAAGTATAGATTTAAGTCTAGGTGTAAGTGTAGGTGTAAGTCTAGGTGTAAGTCTAGGTGTAAGTCTAGGTGTAAGTGTAGGTGTAAGTCTAGGTGTAAGTCTAGGTGTAAGACTAGGTGTAAGTGTAGGTGTAAGTATAGGTGTAAGTCTAGGTGTAAGTGTAGGTGTAAGTGTAGGTGAAAGTCTAGGTGTAAGTCTAGGTGTAAGTCTAGGTGTAAGTCTAGGTGTAAGTGTAGGTGTAAGTCTAGGTGTAAGTCTAGGTGTAAGTCTAGGTGTAAGTATAGGTGTAAGTATAGGTGTAAGTCTAGTTGTAAGGCTAGGTGTAAGTCTAGGTGTAAGTATAGGTGTAAGTCTAGGTGTAAGTCTAGGTGTAAGTAAAGCTGTAAGACTAGGTGTAAGTCTTGGTGTAAGTGTAGGTGTAAGTCTAGGTGTAAGTGTAGGTGTAAGTTTAGGTGTAAGTGTAGGTGTAAGTATAGGTGTAAGTGTAGGTGTAAGTATAGGTGTAAGTCTAGGTGTAAGTGTAGGTGTAAGTGTAGGTGTAAGTGTAGGTGTAAGTGTAGGTGTAAGTATAGGTGTAAGTCTAGAAGTAAGTCTAGGTGCAAGTCTAGGTGTAAGTTTAGGTGTAAGTTTAAGAGTAAGTCTAGGTGTAAGTCTAGGTGTAAGTATAGGTGTAAGTCTAGGTGTAAGTATAGGTGTAGTCTAGGTGTAAGTGTAGGTGTAAGTCTAGGTGTAAGTGTAGGTGTAAGTCTAGGTGTAAGTGTAGGTGTAAGTCTAGGTGTAAGTCTAGGTGTAAGACTAGGTGTAAGTATAGGTGTAAGTTTAGGTGTAAGTTTAAGAGTAAGTCTAGGTGTAAGTGTAGGTGTAAGTATAGGTGTAAGTCTAGGTGTAAGTATAGGTGTAAGTCTAGGTGTAAGTGTAGGTGTAAGTCTAGGTGTAAGTCTAGGTGTAAGTCTAGGTGTAAGTGTAGGTGTAAGTCTAGGTGTAAGTCTAGGTGTAAGTCTAGGTGTAAGTCTAGGTGTAAGTCTAGGTGTAAGTCTAGGTGTAAGTGTAGGTGTAAGTGTAGGTGTAAGTCTAGGTGTAAGTATAGGTGTAAGTCTAGGTGTAAGTGTAGGTGTAAGTCTAGGTGTAAGTCTAGGTGTAAGTCTAGGTGTAAGTGTAGGTGTAAGACTAGGTGTAAGTCTAGGTGTAAGTCTAGGTGTAAGTGTAGGTGTAAGTCTAGGTGTAGGTCTAGGTGTAAGTCTAGTTGTAAGTATAGGTGTAAGTCTAGGTGTAAGTCTAGGTGTAAGTGTAGGTGTAAGTCTAGGTGTAAGTGTAGGTGTAAGTATAGGTGTAAGTCTAGGTTTAAGTCTAGGTGTCAGTGTAGGTGCAAGTCTAGGTGTAAGTCTAGGTGTAAGTGTAGGTGTAAGTCTAGGTTTAAGTCTAGGTGTAATTGTAGGTGCAAGTCTAGGTGTAAGTCTAGGTGTAAGTGTAGGTGTAAGTCTAGGTGTAAGTTTAGCTGTAAGTCTAGGTGTAAGTGTAGGTGTAAGTCTAGGTGTAAATATAGGTGTAAGTCTAGGTGTAAGTCTAGGTGTAAGTATAGGTGTAAGTCTAGGTGTAAGTCTAGGTGTTACTGTAGGTGTAAGTTTAGGTGTAAGTCTAGGTGTAAGACTAGGTGTAAGTGTAGGTGTAAGTATAGGTGTAATTCTAGGTGTAAGTGTAGGTGTAAGTGTAGGTGAAAGTCTAGGTGTAAGTCTAGGTGTAAGTCTAGGTGTAAGTCTAGGTGTAAGTGTAGGTGTAAGTCTAGGTGTAAGTCTAGGTGTAAGTCTAGGTGTAAGTATAGGTGTAAGTATAGGTGTAATTCTAGTTGTAAGGCTAGGTGTAAGTCTAGGTGTAAGTATAGGTGTAAGTCTAGGTGTAAGTCTAGGTGTAAGTCTAGGTGTAAGTATAGGTGTAAGTGTAGATGTAAGTGTAGGTGTAAGTCTAGGTGTAAGTGTAGGTGTAAGTCTAGGTGTAAGTATAGGTGTAAGTGTAGGTGTAAATATAGGTGTAAGTATAGGTGTAAGTCTAGGTGTAAGTCTAGGTGTAAGTGTAGGTGTAAGTATAGGTGTAAGTCTAGGTGTAAGTGTAGGTGTAAGTCTAGGTGTAAGTCTTGGTGTAAGTGTAGGGGTAAGTGTAAGTGTAAGTATAGGTGTAAGTGTAGGTGTAAGTCTAGGTGTAAGTATAGGTGTAAGTCTAGGTGTAAGTATAGGTGTAAGTGTAGGTGTAAGTATAGGTGTAAGTCTAGGTGTAAGTATTGGTGTAAGTCTAGGTGTAAGTATAGGTGTAGGTCTAGGTGTAAGTGTAGGTGTGAGTCTAGGAGTAAATGTAGGTGTAAGTCTAGGTGTAAGTATAGGTGTAAGTCTAGGTGTAAGTGTAGGTGTAAGTCTAGGTGTAAGTCTAGGTGTAAGTGTAGGTGTAAGTCTAGGTGTAAGTCTTGCTGTAAGTGTAGGTGTAAGTGTAAGTGTAAGTCTAGGTGTAAGTGTAGGTGTAAGTATAGGTGTAAGTCTAGGTGTAAGAATAGGTGTAAGTCTAGGTGTAAGTATTGGTGTAAGTCTAGGTGTAAGTATAGGTGTAGGTCTAGGTGTAAGTGTAGGTGTGAGTCTAGGTGTAAATGTAGGTGTAAGTCTAGGTGTAAGTATAGGTGTAAGTCTAGGTGTAAGTGTAGGTGTAAGTCTAGGTGTAAGTCTAGGTGTAAGTGTAGGTGTAAGTCTAGGTGTAAGTCTTGCTGTAAGTGTAGGTGTAAGTGTAAGTGTAAGTCTAGGTGTAAGTATAGGTGTAAGTATAGGTGTAAGTCTAGGTGTAAGTATAGGTGTAAGTCTAGGTGTAAGTATTGGTGTAAGTCTAGGTGTAAGTATAGGTGTAGGTCTAGGTGTAAGTGTAGGTGTGAGTCTAGGTGTAAATGTAGGTGTAAGTCTAGGTGTAAGTATAGGTGTAAGTCTAGGTGTAAGTGTAGGTGTAAGTCTAGGTGTAAGTCTAGGTGTACGTGTAGGTGTAAGTCTAGGTGTAAGTGTAGGTGTAAGTCTAGGTGTAAGTGTAGGTGTAAGTATATGTGTAAGTGTAGGTGTAAGTATAGGTGTAAGTCTAGGTGTAAGTGTAGGTGTAAGTGTAGGTGTACGACTATGTGTAAGTCTAGGTGTAATTCTAGGTGTAAGTATAGGTGTAAGTCTAGGTGTAAGTCTAGGTGTAAGTGTAGGTGTAAGTCTAGGTGTAAGTATAGGTGTAAGTCTAGGTGTAAGTATAGGTGTGAGTCTAGGCGTAAGTATAGGTGTAAGTGTAGGTGTAAGTATAGGTGTAAAGCTAGGTGTAAGTTTAGGTGTAAGTCTAGGCGTAAGTGTAGGTGTAAGTCTAGGTGTACGTCTAGGTGTAAGTGTAGGTGTAAGTATAGGTGGAAGTCTAGGTGTAAGTATAAGTGTAAGTCTAGGTGTAAGTCTAGGTGTAAGTCTAGGTGTAAGTCTAGGTGTAAGTGTAGGTGTAAGTCTAGGTGTAAGTATTGGTGTAAGTCTAGGTGTAAGTATAGGTGTAGGTCTAGGTGTAAGTGTAGGTGTGAGTCTAGGTGTAAATGTAGGTGTAAGTCTAGGTGTAAGTATAGGTGTAAGTCTAGGTGTAAGTGTAGGTGTAAGTCTAGGTGTAAGTATAGGTGTAAGTCTAGGTGTAAGGCTAGGTGTAAGTATAGGTGTAAGTCTAGGCGTAAGTGTAGGTGTAAGTCTAGGTGTACGTCTAGGTGTAAGTGTAGGTGTAAGTATAGGTGCAAGTCTAGGTGTAAATATAAGTGTAAGTCTAGGTGTAAGTCTAGGTGTAAGTCTAGGTGTAAGTATATGTGTAAGTGTAGGTGTAAGTCTAGGTGTAAGTATTGGTGTAAGTCTAGGTGTAAGTATAGGTGTAGGTCTAGGTGTAAGTGTAGGTGTGAGTCTAGGTGTAAATGTAGGTGTAAGTCTAGGTGTAAGTATAGGTGTAAGTCTAGGTGTAAGTGTAGGTGTAAGTCTAGGTGTAAGTCTAGGTGTACGTGTAGGTGTAAGTCTAGGTGTAAGTGTAGGTGTAAGTCTAGGTGTAAGTGTAGGTGTAAGTATATGTGTAAGTGTAGGTGTAAGTATAGGTGTAAGTCTAGGTGTAAGTGTAGGTGTAAGTGTAGGTGTACGACTATGTGTAAGTCTAGGTGTAATTCTAGGTGTAAGTATAGGTGTAAGTCTAGGTGTAAGTCTAGGTGTAAGTGTAGGTGTAAGTCTAGGTGTAAGTATAGGTGTAAGTCTAGGTGTAAGTATAGGTGTGAGTCTAGGCGTAAGTATAGGTGTAAGTCTAGGTGTAAGTCTAGGTGTAAGTGTAGGTGTAAGTATAGGTGTAAGTCTAGGTGTAAGTGTAGGTGTAAGTCTAGGTGTAAGTCTTGGTGTAAGTGTAGGTGTAAGTGAAAGTGTAAGTCTAGGTGTAAGTGTAGGTGTAGGTATAGGTGTAAGTATAGATGTAAGTGTAGGTGTAAGTAGAGGAGTAAGTCTAGGTGAAAGTGTAGGTGTAAGTATAGGTGTAAGTCTAGGTGTAAGTGTAGGTGTAAGTATAGGTGTAAGTCTAGGTGTAAGTGTAGGTGTAAGTCTAGGTGTAAGTGTAGGTGTAAGTGTAGGTGTAAGTCTAGGTGTAAGTGTAGGTGTAAGTCTAGGTGTAAGTGTAGGTGTAAGTATAGGTGTAAGTCTAGGAAGTGTAAGTCTAGGTGTAAGTGTAGGTGTAAGTAAAGGTGTAAGTCTAGGTGTAAGCATAGGTGTAAGTCTAGGTGTAAGTATTGGTGTAAGTCTAGGTGTAAGTATAGGTGTAAGTTTAGGTGTAAGTGTAGGAGTAAGTCTAGGTGTAAGTATAGGTGTAAGTCTAGGTGTAAGTGTAGGTGTAAGTCTAGGTGTAAGTGTAGGTGTAAGTCTAGGTGTAAGTGTAGGTGTAAGTATAGGTGTAAGTCTAGGTGTAAGTATAGGTGTAAGTATAGGTGTAAGTCTAGGTGTAAGTGTAGGTGTAAGTCTATTTGTAAGTGTAGGTGTAAGTCTAGGTGTCAGTCTAGGTGTAAGTCTAGGTGTAAGTGTAGGTGTAAGTATAGGTGTAAGTCTAGGTGTAAGTGTAGGTGTAAGTATAGGTGTAAGTCTAGGTGTAAGTGTAGGTGTAAGTCTAGGTGTAAGTGTAGGTGTAAGTGTAGGTGTAAGTCTAGGTGTAAGTATAGGTGTAAGTATAGGTGTAAGTCTAGGTGTAAGTGTAGGTGTAAGTCTAGGTGTAAGTGTAGGTGTAAGTCTAGGTGTAAGTGTAGGTGTAAGTATAGGTGTAAGTCTAGGTGTAAGTCTAGGTGTAAGTCTAGGTGTAAGTGTAGGTGTAGGTATAGGCGTAAGAGTAGGTGTAAGTATAGGTGTAAGTCTAGGTGTAAGTGTAGGTGTAAGTCTAGGTGTAAGTGTAGGTGTAAGTGTAGGTGTAAGTCTAGGTGTAAGTATAGGTGTAAGTATAGGTGTAAGTCTAGGTGTAAGTGTAGGTGTAAGTCTAGGTGTAAGTGTAGGTGTAAGTCTAGGTGTAAGTGTAGTGTAAGTATAGGTGTAAGTCTAGGAAGTGTAAGTCTAGGTGTAAGTGTAGGTGTAAGTAAAGGTGTAAGTCTAGGTGTAAGCATAGGTGTAAGTCTAGGTGTAAATATTGGTGTAAGTCTAGGTGTAAGTATAGGTGTAAGTTTAGGTGTAAGTGTAGGTGTAAGTCTAGGTGTAAGTATAGGTGTAAGTCTAGGTGTAAGTGTAGGTGTAAGTCTAGGTGTAAGTGTAGGTGTAAGTCTAGGTGTAAGTGTAGGTGTAAGTATAGGTGTAAATCTAGGTGTAAATGTAGGTGTAAGTATAGGTGTAACTCTAGGTGTAAGTTTAGGTGTAAGTATAGGTGTAAGTCTAAGTGTAAGTATAGGTGTATGTGTAGGTGTAAGTATAGGTGTAAGTCTAGGTGTAAGTATAGGTGTAACTCTAGGTGTAAGTGTAGGTGTAGGTATAGGTGTAAGTCTAGGTGTAAGTATAGGTGTAAGTGTAGGTGTAAGTATAGGTGTAAGTCTAGGTGTAAGTATAGGTGTAAATCTAGGTGTAGGTGTAGGTGTAAGTCTAGGTGTAAGTCAAGGTGTAAGTGTAGGTGTAAGTATAGGTGTAAGTCTAGGTGTAAGTATAGGTGTAAGTCTAGGTGTAAGTCTAGGTGTAAGTCTAGGTGTAAGTCTAGGTGTAAGTGTAGGTGTAAGTCTAGGTGTAAATCTAGGTGTAAGTCTATGTGTAAGTGTAAGTGTAAGTATAGGTGTAAGTCTAGGTGTAAGTATAGGTGTAAGTCTAGGTGTAAGTCTAGGTGTAAGTCTAGGTGTAAGTCTAGGTGTAAGTGTAGGTGTAAGTCTAGGTGTAGGTCTAGGTGTAAGTGTAGGTGTAAGTATAGGTGTAAGTCTAGGTGTAAGTATAGGTGTAAGCCTAGGTGTAAGTCTAGGTGTAAGTCTAGGTGTAAGTCTAGGTGTAAGTGTAGGTGTAAGTCTAGGTGTAAGTCTAGGTGTAAGTCTAGGTGTAAGTGTAGGTGTAAGTATAGGTGTAAGTCTAGGTGTAAGTATAGGTGTAAGTCTAGGTGTAAGTCTAGGTGTAAGTCTAGGTGTAAGTCTAGGTGTAAGTGTAGGTGTAAGTCTAGGTGTAAGTCTAGGTGTAAGTCTAGGTGTAAGTGTAGGTGTAAGTATAAGTGTAAGTCTAGGTGTAAGTGTAGGTGTAAGTATAGTGTAAGTCTAGGTGTAAGTATAGGTGTAAGTCTAGGTGTAAGTGTAGGTGTAAGTATAGGTGTAAGTCTAGGTGTAAGTATAGGTGTAAGTTTAGGTGTAAGTGTAGGTGTAAGTCTAGGTGCAAGTGTAGGTGTAAGTATAGGTGTAAGTCTAGGTGTAAGTATAGGTGTAAGTTTAGGTGTAAGTGTAGGTGTAAGTCTAGGTGCAAGTGTAGGTGTAAGTATAGGTGTAAGTCTAGGTGTAAGTATAGGTGTAAGTCTAGGTGTAAGACTAGGTGTAAGTCTAGGTGTTAGTCTAGGTGTAAGTGTAGGTGTAAGTCTAGGTGTAAGTCTAGGTGTAAGTCTAGGTGTAAGTGTAGGTGTAAGTATAGGTGTAAGTCTAGGTGTAAGTGTAGGTGTAAGTATAGGTGTAAGTCTAGGTGTAAGTATAGGTGTAAGTCTAGGTGTAAGTGTAGGTGTAAGTATAGGTGTAAGTCTAGGTGTAAGTATAGGTGTAAGTTTAGGTGTAAGTGTAGGTGTAAGTCTAGGTGCAAGTGTAGGTGTAAGTATAGGTGTAAGTCTAGGTGTAAGTGTAGGTGTAAGTATAGGTGTAAGTCTAGGTGTAAGTATAGGTGTAAGTTTAGGTGTAAGTGTAGGTGTAAGTCTAGGTGCAAGTGTAGGTGTAAGTATAAGTGTAAGTCTAGGTGTAAGTATAGGTGTAAGTATAGGTGTAAGTCTAGGTGTAAGTATAGGTGTAAGTCTAGGTGTAAATATTGGTGTAAGTCTAGATGTAAGTATAAGTGTAAGTCTAGTTGTAAGTGTAGGTGTGAGTCTAGGTGTAAATGTAGGTGTAAGTCTAGGTGTAAGTATAGGTGTAAGTCTAGGTGTAAGTCTAGGTGTAAGTGTAGGTGTAAGTCTATATGTAAGTATAGGTGTAAGTCTAGGTGTAAGTATAGGTGTAAGTGTAGGTGTAAGTATAGGTGTAAGTCTAGGTGTAAGTCTAGGTGTAAGTGTAGGTGTAAGTATAGGTGTAAGTCTAGGTGTAAGTGTAGGTGTAAGTCTAGGTGTAAGTCTTGGTGTAAGTGTAGGTGTAAGTGTAGGTGTAAGTCTAGGTGTAAGTCTAGGTGTAAGTCTAGGTGTAAGTATAGGTGTAAGTCTAGGTGTAAGTATAGGTGTAAGTCTAGGTGTAAGTATAGGTGTAAGTGTAGGTGTAAGTATAGGTGTAAGTATAGGTGTAAGTCTAGGTGTAAGTCTAGGTGTAAGTGTAGGTGTAAGTATAGGTGTAAGTCTAGGTGTAAGTGTAGGTGTAAGTCTAGGTGTAAGTCTTGGTGTAAGTGTAGGGGTAAGTGTAAGTGTAAGTATAGGTGTAAGTGTAGGTGTAAGTCTAGGTGTAAGTATAGGTGTAAGTCTAGGTGTAAGTATAGGTGTAAGTGTAGGTGTAAGTATAGGTGTAAGTCTAGGTGTAAGTATTGGTGTAAGTCTAGGTGTAAGTATAGGTGTAGGTCTAGGTGTAAGTGTAGGTGTGAGTCTAGGTGTAAATGTAGGTGTAAGTCTAGGTGTAAGTATAGGTGTAAGTCTAGGTGTAAGTGTAGGTGTAAGTCTAGGTGTAAGTCTAGGTGTAAGTGTAGGTGTAAGTCTAGGTGTAAGTCTTGCTGTAAGTGTAGGTGTAAGTGTAAGTGTAAGTCTAGGTGTAAGTGTAGGTGTAAGTATAGGTGTAAGTCTAGGTGTAAGTATAGGTGTAAGTCTAGGTGTAAGTATTGGTGTAAGTCTAGGTGTAAGTATAGGTGTAGGTCTAGGTGTAAGTGTAGGTGTGAGTCTAGGTGTAAATGTAGGTGTAAGTCTAGGTGTAAGTATAGGTGTAAGTCTAGGTGTAAGTGTAGGTGTAAGTCTAGGTGTAAGTCTAGGTGTAAGTGTAGGTGTAAGTCTAGGTGTAAGTCTTGCTGTAAGTGTAGGTGTAAGTGTAAGTGTAAGTCTAGGTGTAAGTATAGGTGTAAGTATAGGTGTAAGTCTAGGTGTAAGTATAGGTGTAAGTCTAGGTGTAAGTATTGGTGTAAGTCTAGGTGTAAGTATAGGTGTAGGTCTAGGTGTAAGTGTAGGTGTGAGTCTAGGTGTAAATGTAGGTGTAAGTCTAGGTGTAAGTATAGGTGTAAGTCTAGGTGTAAGTGTAGGTGTAAGTCTAGGTGTAAGTCTAGGTGTACGTGTAGGTGTAAGTCTAGGTGTAAGTGTAGGTGTAAGTCTAGGTGTAAGTGTAGGTGTAAGTATATGTGTAAGTGTAGGTGTAAGTATAGGTGTAAGTCTAGGTGTAAGTGTAGGTGTAAGTGTAGGTGTACGACTATGTGTAAGTCTAGGTGTAATTCTAGGTGTAAGTATAGGTGTAAGTCTAGGTGTAAGTCTAGGTGTAAGTGTAGGTGTAAGTCTAGGTGTAAGTATAGGTGTAAGTCTAGGTGTAAGTATAGGTGTGAGTCTAGGCGTAAGTATAGGTGTAAGTGTAGGTGTAAGTATAGGTGTAAAGCTAGGTGTAAGTTTAGGTGTAAGTCTAGGCGTAAGTGTAGGTGTAAGTCTAGGTGTACGTCTAGGTGTAAGTGTAGGTGTAAGTATAGGTGCAAGTCTAGGTGTAAGTATAAGTGTAAGTCTAGGTGTAAGTCTAGGTGTAAGTCTAGGTGTAAGTGTAGGTGTAAGTCTAGGTGTAAGTATTGGTGTAAGTCTAGGTGTAAGTATAGGTGTAGGTCTAGGTGTAAGTGTAGGTGTGAGTCTAGGTGTAAATGTAGGTGTAAGTCTAGGTGTAAGTATAGGTGTAAGTCTAGGTGTAAGTGTAGGTGTAAGTCTAGGTGTAAGTATAGGTGTAAGTCTAGGTGTAAGGCTAGGTGTAAGTATAGGTGTAAGTCTAGGCGTAAGTGTAGGTGTAAGTCTAGGTGTACGTCTAGGTGTAAGTGTAGGTGTAAGTATAGGTGCAAGTCTAGGTGTAAATATAAGTGTAAGTCTAGGTGTAAGTCTAGGTGTAAGTCTAGGTGTAAGTATATGTGTAAGTGTAGGTGTAAGTCTAGGTGTAAGTATTGGTGTAAGTCTAGGTGTAAGTATAGGTGTAGGTCTAGGTGTAAGTGTAGGTGTGAGTCTAGGTGTAAATGTAGGTGTAAGTCTAGGTGTAAGTATAGGTGTAAGTCTAGGTGTAAGTGTAGGTGTAAGTCTAGGTGTAAGTCTAGGTGTACGTGTAGGTGTAAGTCTAGGTGTAAGTGTAGGTGTAAGTCTAGGTGTAAGTGTAGGTGTAAGTATATGTGTAAGTGTAGGTGTAAGTATAGGTGTAAGTCTAGGTGTAAGTGTAGGTGTAAGTGTAGGTGTACGACTATGTGTAAGTCTAGGTGTAATTCTAGGTGTAAGTATAGGTGTAAGTCTAGGTGTAAGTCTAGGTGTAAGTGTAGGTGTAAGTCTAGGTGTAAGTATAGGTGTAAGTCTAGGTGTAAGTATAGGTGTGAGTCTAGGCGTAAGTATAGGTGTAAGTCTAGGTGTAAGTCTAGGTGTAAGTGTAGGTGTAAGTATAGGTGTAAGTCTAGGTGTAAGTGTAGGTGTAAGTCTAGGTGTAAGTCTTGGTGTAAGTGTAGGTGTAAGTGAAAGTGTAAGTCTAGGTGTAAGTGTAGGTGTAGGTATAGGTGTAAGTATAGGTGTAAGTGTAGGTGTAAGTAGAGGAGTAAGTCTAGGTGAAAGTGTAGGTGTAAGTATAGGTGTAACTATAGGTGTAAGTGTAGGTGTAAGTATAGGTGTAAGTCTAGGTGTAAGTATAGGTGTAAATGTAGGTGTAAGTAGAGGTGTAAGTCTAGGTGTAAGTATAGGTGTAACTCTAGGTGTAAGTGTAGGTGTAAGTATAGGTGTAAGTCTAGGTGTAAGTATAGGTGTAAGTGTAAGTGTAAGTATAGGTGTAAGGCTAGGTGTAAGTATAGGTGTAAGTCTAGGCGTAAGTGTAGGTGTAAGTCTAGGTGTACGTCTAGGTGTAAGTGTAGGTGTAAGTATAGGTGCAAGTCTAGGTGTAAGTATAAGTGTAAGTCTAGGTGTAAGTCTAGGTGTAAGTCTAGGTGTAAGTCTAGGTGTAAGTGTAGGTGTAAGTCTAGGTGTAAGTCTAGGTGTAAGTCTAGGTGTAAGTGTAGGTGTAAGTATAGGTGTAAGTCTAGGTGTAAGTCTAGGTGTAAGTGTAGGTGTAAGTCTAGGTGTAAGTCTAGGTGTAAGTCTAGGTGTAAGTGTAGGTGTAAGTATATGTGTAAGTGTAGGTGTAAGTATAGGTGTAAGTCTAGGTGTAAGTGTAGGTGTAAGTGTAGGTGTACGACTATGTGTAAGTCTAGGTGTAATTCTAGGTGTAAGTATAGGTGTAAGTCTAGGTGTAAGTCTAGGTGTAAGTGTAGGTGTAAGTCTAGGTGTAAGTATAGGTGTAAGTCTAGGTGTAAGTATAGGTGTGAGTCTAGGCGTAAGTATAGGTGTAAGTGTAGGTGTAAGTATAGGTGTAAAGCTAGGTGTAAGTTTAGGTGTAAGTCTAGGCGTAAGTGTAGGTGTAAGTCTAGGTGTACGTCTAGGTGTAAGTGTAGGTGTAAGTATAGGTGCAAGTCTAGGTGTAAGTATAAGTGTAAGTCTAGGTGTAAGTCTAGGTGTAAGTCTAGGTGTAAGTGTAGGTGTAAGTCTAGGTGTAAGTATTGGTGTAAGTCTAGGTGTAAGTATAGGTGTAGGTCTAGGTGTAAGTGTAGGTGTGAGTCTAGGTGTAAATGTAGGTGTAAGTCTAGGTGTAAGTATAGGTGTAAGTCTAGGTGTAAGTGTAGGTGTAAGTCTAGGTGTAAGTATAGGTGTAAGTCTAGGTGTAAGGCTAGGTGTAAGTATAGGTGTAAGTCTAGGCGTAAGTGTAGGTGTAAGTCTAGGTGTACGTCTAGGTGTAAGTGTAGGTGTAAGTATAGGTGCAAGTCTAGGTGTAAATATAAGTGTAAGTCTAGGTGTAAGTCTAGGTGTAAGTCTAGGTGTAAGTATATGTGTAAGTGTAGGTGTAAGTCTAGGTGTAAGTATTGGTGTAAGTCTAGGTGTAAGTATAGGTGTAGGTCTAGGTGTAAGTGTAGGTGTGAGTCTAGGTGTAAATGTAGGTGTAAGTCTAGGTGTAAGTATAGGTGTAAGTCTAGGTGTAAGTGTAGGTGTAAGTCTAGGTGTAAGTCTAGGTGTACGTGTAGGTGTAAGTCTAGGTGTAAGTGTAGGTGTAAGTCTAGGTGTAAGTGTAGGTGTAAGTATATGTGTAAGTGTAGGTGTAAGTATAGGTGTAAGTCTAGGTGTAAGTGTAGGTGTAAGTGTAGGTGTACGACTATGTGTAAGTCTAGGTGTAATTCTAGGTGTAAGTATAGGTGTAAGTCTAGGTGTAAGTCTAGGTGTAAGTGTAGGTGTAAGTCTAGGTGTAAGTATAGGTGTAAGTCTAGGTGTAAGTATAGGTGTGAGTCTAGGCGTAAGTATAGGTGTAAGTCTAGGTGTAAGTCTAGGTGTAAGTGTAGGTGTAAGTATAGGTGTAAGTCTAGGTGTAAGTGTAGGTGTAAGTCTAGGTGTAAGTCTTGGTGTAAGTGTAGGTGTAAGTGAAAGTGTAAGTCTAGGTGTAAGTGTAGGTGTAGGTATAGGTGTAAGTATAGGTGTAAGTGTAGGTGTAAGTAGAGGAGTAAGTCTAGGTGAAAGTGTAGGTGTAAGTATAGGTGTAACTATAGGTGTAAGTGTAGGTGTAAGTATAGGTGTAAGTCTAGGTGTAAGTATAGGTGTAAATGTAGGTGTAAGTAGAGGTGTAAGTCTAGGTGTAAGTATAGGTGTAACTCTAGGTGTAAGTGTAGGTGTAAGTATAGGTGTAAGTCTAGGTGTAAGTATAGGTGTAAGTGTAAGTGTAAGTATAGGTGTAAGGCTAGGTGTAAGTATAGGTGTAAGTCTAGGCGTAAGTGTAGGTGTAAGTCTAGGTGTACGTCTAGGTGTAAGTGTAGGTGTAAGTATAGGTGCAAGTCTAGGTGTAAGTATAAGTGTAAGTCTAGGTGTAAGTCTAGGTGTAAGTCTAGGTGTAAGTCTAGGTGTAAGTGTAGGTGTAAGTCTAGGTGTAAGTCTAGGTGTAAGTCTAGGTGTAAGTGTAGGTGTAAGTATAGGTGTAAGTCTAGGTGTAAGTCTAGGTGTAAGTGTAGGTGTAAGTCTAGGTGTAAGTCTAGGTGTAAGTCTAGGTGTAAGTGTAGGTGTAAGTATAGTTGTCAGTCTAGGTGTAGGTATAGGTGTAAGTCTAGGTGTAAGTGTAGGTGTAAGTATAGGTGTAAGTCTAGGTGTAAGTATAGGGGTAAGTCTAGGTGTAAGTGTAGGTGTAAGTCTAGGTGTAAGTGTAGGTGTAAGTATAGGTGTAAGTCTAGGTGTAAGTATAGGTGTAAGTCTAGGTGTAAGTCTAGGTCTAAGTCTAGGTGTAAGTGTAGGTGTAAGTATACGTGTAAGTCTAGGTGTAAGTATAGGTGTAAGTCTAGGTGTAAGTATTGGTGTAAGTCTAGGTGTAGGTATAGGTGTAAGTCTAGGTGTAAGTGTGGGTGTGAGTCTAGGTGTAAATGTAGGTGTAAGTCTAGGTGTAAGTATAGGTGTAAGTCTAGGTGTAAGTATAGGTGTAAGTCTAGGTGTAAGTCCAGGTGTAAGTGTAGGTGTAAGTCTAGGTGTAAGTGTAGGTGTAAGTCTAGGTGTAAGTGTAGGTGTAAGTATAGGTGTAAGTGTAGGTGTAAGTATAGGTGTAAGTCTGGGTGTAAGCGTAGGTGTAAGTTTAGGTGTAAGTCTAGGTGTAAGTCTAGGTGTAAGTATAGGTATAACTCTAGGTGTAAGTCTAAGTGTAAGTGTAGGTGCAAGTCTAGGTGTAAGTATAGGTGTAAGTCTAGGTGTAAGTATAGGTGAAAGTCTAGGTGTAAGTATAGGTGTAAGTCTAGGTGTAAGTCTAGGTGTAAGTGTAGGTGTAAGTATAGGTGTAAGTCTAGGTGTAAGTGTAGGTGTAAGTCTAGGTGTAAGTCTTGGTGTAAGTGTAGGTGTAAGTGTAAATGTATGTCTAGGTGTAAGTGTAGGTGTAAGTATAGGTGTAAGTGTAGGTGTAA
The DNA here is from genome assembly GCA_940337035.1 of Agriotes lineatus. NCBI lineage: Eukaryota > Metazoa > Arthropoda > Insecta > Coleoptera > Elateridae > Agriotes > Agriotes lineatus. The sequence goes on along the minus strand of CALNHX010002732.1, from coordinate 89,941 downwards.
GTATAGGTGTAAGTCTAGGTGTAAGTGTAGGTGTAAGTCTAGGTGTAAGTCTTGGTGTAAGTCTTGGTGTAAGTGTAGGTGTAAGTGTAGGTGTAAGTCTAGGTGTAAGTCTAGGTGTAAGTGTAGGTGTAAGTCTAGGTGTAAGTGTAGGTGTAAGTCTAGGTGTAAGTGTAGGTGTAAGTCTAGGTGTAAGTCTAGGTGTAAGTGTAGGTGTAAGTATAGGTGTAAGTCTAGGTGTAAGTGTAGGTGTAAGTCGAGGTGTAAGTCTAGGTGTAAGTGTAGGTGTAAGTGTAGGTGTAAGTCTAGGTGTAAGCCTAGGTATAAGTATAGGTGTAAGTCTAGGTGTAAGTATAGGTGTAAATGTAGGTGTAAGTAGAGGTGTAAGTCTAGGTGTAAGTATAGGTGTAACTCTAGGTGTAAGTGTAGGTGTAAGTATAGGTGTAAGTCTAGGTGTAAGTATAGGTGTAAGTGTAAGTGTAAGTATAGGTGTAAGGCTAGGTGTAAGTATAGGTGTAAGTCTAGGCGTAAGTGTAGGTGTAAGTCTAGGTGTACGTCTAGGTGTAAGTGTAGGTGTAAGTATAGGTGCAAGTCTAGGTGTAAGTATAAGTGTAAGTCTAGGTGTAAGTCTAGGTGTAAGTCTAGGTGTAAGTCTAGGTGTAAGTGTAGGTGTAAGTCTAGGTGTAAGTCTAGGTGTAAGTCTAGGTGTAAGTGTAGGTGTAAGTATAGGTGTAAGTCTAGGTGTAAGTCTAGGTGTAAGTGTAGGTGTAAGTCTAGGTGTAAGTCTAGGTGTAAGTCTAGGTGTAAGTGTAGGTGTAAGTATAGTTGTCAGTCTAGGTGTAGGTATAGGTGTAAGTCTAGGTGTAAGTGTAGGTGTAAGTATAGGTGTAAGTCTAGGTGTAAGTATAGGGGTAAGTCTAGGTGTAAGTGTAGGTGTAAGTCTAGGTGTAAGTGTAGGTGTAAGTATAGGTGTAAGTCTAGGTGTAAGTATAGGTGTAAGTCTAGGTGTAAGTCTAGGTCTAAGTCTAGGTGTAAGTGTAGGTGTAAGTATAGGTGTAAGTCTAGGTGTAAGTATAGGTGTAAGTCTAGGTGTAAGTATTGGTGTAAGTCTAGGTGTAGGTATAGGTGTAAGTCTAGGTGTAAGTGTGGGTGTGAGTCTAGGTGTAAATGTAGGTGTAAGTCTAGGTGTAAGTATAGGTGTAAGTCTAGGTGTAAGTATAGGTGTAAGTCTAGGTGTAAGTCCAGGTGTAAGTGTAGGTGTAAGTCTAGGTGTAAGTGTAGGTGTAAGTCTAGGTGTAAGTGTAGGTGTAAGTATAGGTGTAAGTGTAGGTGTAAGTATAGGTGTAAGTCTGGGTGTAAGCGTAGGTGTAAGTTTAGGTGTAAGTCTAGGTGTAAGTCTAGGTGTAAGTATAGGTATAACTCTAGGTGTAAGTCTAAGTGTAAGTGTAGGTGCAAGTCTAGGTGTAAGTATAGGTGTAAGTCTAGGTGTAAGTATAGGTGAAAGTCTAGGTGTAAGTATAGGTGTAAGTCTAGGTGTAAGTCTAGGTGTAAGTGTAGGTGTAAGTATAGGTGTAAGTCTAGGTGTAAGTGTAGGTGTAAGTCTAGGTGTAAGTCTTGGTGTAAGTGTAGGTGTAAGTGTAAATGTATGTCTAGGTGTAAGTGTAGGTGTAAGTATAGGTGTAAGTGTAGGTGTAAGTATAGGTGTAAGTCTAGGTGTAAGTGTAGGTGTAAGTCTAGGTGTAAGTCTTGGTGTAAGTCTTGGTGTAAGTGTAGGTGTAAGTGTAGGTGTAAGTCTAGGTGTAAGTCTAGGTGTAAGTGTAGGTGTAAGTCTAGGTGTAAGTGTAGGTGTAAGTCTAGGTGTAAGTGTAGGTGTAAGTCTAGGTGTAAGTCTAGGTGTAAGTGTAGGTGTAAGTATAGGTGTAAGTCTAGGTGTAAGTGTAGGTGTAAGTCGAGGTGTAAGTCTAGGTGTAAGTGTAGGTGTAAGTGTAGGTGTAAGTCTAGGTGTAAGCCTAGGTATAAGTATAGGTGTAAGTCTAGGTGTAAGTCTAGGTGTAAGTGTAGGTGTAAGTGTAGGTGTAAGTCTAGGAGTAAGTCTAGGTGTAAGTATAGGTGTAAGTATATGTGTAAGTCTAGGTGTAAGTGTAGGTGTAAGTCTAGGTATAAGTATAGGTGTAAGTCTAGGTGTAAGTATAGGTGTAAGTCTAGGTGTAAGTATAGGTGTAAGTCTAGGTGTAAGTCTAGGTGTAAGTATAGGTGTAAGTCTAGGTGTAAGTATAGGTGTAAGTGTAGGTATAAGTATAGGTGTAAGTATAGGTGTAAGTCTAGGTGTAAGTCTAGGTGTAAGTGTAGGTGTAAGTATAGGTGTAAGCCTAAGTGTAAGTGTAGGTGTAAGTCTAGGTGTAAGTGTAGGTGTAAGTCTAGGTGTAAGTATAGGTGTAAGTCTAGGTGTAAGTATAGGTGTAAGTCTAGGTGTAAGTCTAGGTGTAAGTGTAGGTGTAAGTATAGGTGTAAGTCTAGGTGTAAGTGTAGGTGTAAGTCTAGGTGTAGGTCTTGGTGTAAGTGTAGGTGTAAGTGTAGGTGTAAGTGTAGGTGTCAGACTAGGTGTAAGTCTAGGTGTAAGTCTAGATGTAAGTATAGGTGTAAGCCTAAGTGTAAGTGTAGGTGTAAGTCTAGGTGTAAGTGTAGGTGTAAGTCTAGGTGTAAGTATAGGTGTAAGTCTAGGTGTAAGTATAGGTGTAAGTCTAGGTGTAAGTCTAGGTGTAAGTGTAGGTGTAAGTATAGGTGTAAGTCTAGGTGTAAGTGTAGGTGTACGTCTAGGTGTAGGTCTTGGTGTAAGTGTAGGTGTAAGTGTAGGTGTAAGTCTAGGTGTAAGTCTAGGTGTAAGTCTAGGTGTAAGTATAGGTGTAAGTCTAGGTGTAAGTATAGGTGTAAGTGTAGGTGTAAGTATAGGTGTAAGTATAGGTGTAAGTCTAGGTGTAAGTCTAGGTGTAAGTGTAGGTGTAAGTATAGGTGTAAGTCTAGGTGTAAGTGTAGGTGTAAGTCTAGGTGTAAGTCTTGGTGTAAGTGTAGGGGTAAGTGTAAGTGTAAGTATAGGTGTAAGTGTAGGTGTAAGTCTAGGTGTAAGTATAGGTGTAAGTCTAGGTGTAAGTATAGGTGTAAGTGTAGGTGTAAGTATAGGTGTAAGTCTAGGTGTAAGTATTGGTGTAAGTCTAGGTGTAAGTTTAGGTGTAGGTCTAGGTGTAAGTGTAGGTGTGAGTCTAGGTGTAAATGTAGGTGTAAGTCTAGGTGTAAGTATAGGTGTAAGTCTAGGTGTAAGTGTAGGTGTAAGTCTAGGTGTAAGTCTAGGTGTAAGTGTAGGTGTAAGTCTAGGTGTAAGTCTTGCTGTAAGTGTAGGTGTAAGTGTAAGTGTAAGTCTAGGTGTAAGTGTAGGTGTAAGTATAGGTGTAAGTCTAGGTGTAAGTATAGGTGTAAGTCTAGGTGTAAGTATTGGTGTAAGTCTAGGTGTAAGTATAGGTGTAGGTCTAGGTGTAAGTGTAGGTGTGAGTCTAGGTGTAAATGTAGGTGTAAGTCTAGGTGTAAGTATAGGTGTAAGTCTAGGTGTAAGTGTAGGTGTAAGTCTAGGTGTAAGTCTAGGTGTAAGTGTAGGTGTAAGTCTAGGTGTAAGTCTTGCTGTAAGTGTAGGTGTAAGTGTAAGTGTAAGTCTAGGTGTAAGTGTAGGTGTAAGCATAGGTGTAAGTCTAGGTGTAAGTATAGGTGTAAGTCTAGGTGTAAGTATTGGTGTAAGTCTAGGTGTAAGTATAGCTGTAGGTCTAGGTGTAAGTGTAGGTGTGAGTCTAGGTGTAAATGTAGGTGTAAGTCTAGGTGTAAGTATAGGTGTAAGTCTAGGTGTAAGTGTAGGTGTAAGTCTAGGTGTAAGTCTAGGTGTACGTGTAGGTGTAAGTCTAGGTGTAAGTGTAGGTGTAAGTCTAGGTGTAAGTGTAGGTGTAAGTATATGTGTAAGTGTAGGTGTAAGTATAGGTGTAAGTCTAGGTGTAAGTGTAGGTGTAAGTGTAGGTGTACGACTATGTGTAAGTCTAGGTGTAATTCTAGGTGTAAGTATAGGTGTAAGTCTAGGTGTAAGTCTAGGTGTAAGTGTAGGTGTAAGTCTAGGTGTAAGTATAGGTGTAAGTCTAGGTGTAAGTATAGGTGTGAGTCTAGGCGTAAGTATAGGTGTAAGTGTAGGTGTAAGTATAGGTGTAAGGCTAGGTGTAAGTATAGGTGTAAGTCTAGGCGTAAGTGTAGGTGTAAGTCTAGGTGTACGTCTAGGTGTAAGTGTAGGTGTAAGTATAGGTGCAAGTCTAGGTGTAAGTATAAGTGTAAGTCTAGGTGTAAGTCTAGGTGTAAGTGTAGGTGTAAGTCTAGGTGTAAGTGTAGGTGTAAGTCTAGGTGTAAGTCTAGGTGTAAGTGTAGGTGTAAGTCTAGGTGTAAGTCTTGCTGTAAGTGTAGGTGTAAGTGTAAGTGTAAGTCTAGGTGTAAGTGTAGGTGTAAGTATAGGTGTAAGTCTAGGTGTAAGTATAGGTGTAAGTCTAGGTGTAAGTATTGGTGTAAGTCTAGGTGTAAGTATAGGTGTAGGTCTAGGTGTAAGTGTAGGTGTGAGTCTAGGTGTAAATGTAGGTGTAAGTTTAGGTGTAAGTATAGGTGTAAGTCTAGGTGTAAGTGTAGGTGTAAGTCTAGGTGTAAGTCTAGGTGTACGTGTAGGTGTAAGTCTAGGTGTAAGTGTAGGTGTAAGTCTAGGTGTAAGTGTAGGTGTAAGTATATGTGTAAGTGTAGGTGTAAGTATAGGTGTAAGTCTAGGTGTAAGTGTAGGTGTAAGTGTAGGTGTACGACTTTGTGTAAGTCTAGGTGTAATTCTAGGTGTAAGTATAGGTGTAAGTCTAGGTGTAAGTCTAGGTGTAAGTGTAGGTGTAAGTCTAGGTGTAAGTATAGGTGTAAGTCTAGGTGTAAGTATAGGTGTGAGTCTAGGCGTAAGTATAGGTGTAAGTGTAGGTGTAAGTATAGGTGTAAGGCTAGGTGTAAGTATAGGTGTAAGTCTAGGCGTAAGTGTAGGTGTAAGTCTAGGTGTACGTCTAGGTGTAAGTGTAGGTGTAAGTATAGGTGCAAGTCTAGGTGTAAGTATAAGTGTAAGTCTAGGTGTAAGTCTAGGTGTAAGTCTAGGTGTAAGTCTAGGTGTAAGTGTAGGTGTAAGTCTAGGTGTAAGTATTGGTGTAAGTCTAGGTGTAAGTATAGGTGTAGGTCTAGGTGTAAGTGTAGGTGTGAGTCTAGGTGTAAATGTAGGTGTAAATCTAGGTGTAAGTATAGGTGTAAGTCTAGGTGTAAGTGTAGGTGTAAGTCTAGGTGTAAGTCTAGGTGTACGTGTAGGTGTAAGTCTAGGTGTAAGTGTAGGTGTAAGTCTAGGTGTAAGTGTAGGTGTAAGTATATGTGTAAGTGTAGGTGTAAGTATAGGTGTAAGTCTAGGTGTAAGGCTAGGTGTAAGTATAGGTGTAAATCTAGGTGTAAGTCTAGGTGTAAGTATAGGTGTAAGTCTAGGTGTAAGTGTAGGTGTAAGTCTAGGTGTAAGTCTTAGTGTAAGTGTAGGTGTAAGTGTAGGTGTAAGTCTAGGTGTAAGTCTAGGTGTAAGTCTAGGTGTAAGTATAGGTGTAAGTCTAGGTGTAAGTCTAGGTGTAAGTATAGGTGTAAGTCTAGGTGTAAGTGTAGGTGTAAGTCTAGGTGTAAGTCTTAGTGTAAGTGTAGGTGTAAGTGTAGGTGTAAGTCTAGGTGTAAGTATAGGTGTAAGTCTAGGTGTAAGTATAGGTGTAAGTCTAGGTGTAAGTCTAGGTGTAAGTATAGGTGTAAGTCTAGGTGTAAGTGTAGGTGTAAGTCTAGGTGTAAGTCTTAGTGTAAGTGTAGGTGTAAGTGTAGGTGTAAGTCTAGGTGTAAGTCTAGGTGTAAGTCTAGGTGTAAGTATAGGTGTAAGTCTAGGTGTAAGTATAGGTGTAAGTCTAGGTGTAAGTATAGCTGTAAGTGTAGGTGTAAGTATAGGTGTAAGTATAGGTGTAAGTCTAGGTGTAAGTCTAGGTGTAAGTGTAGGTGTTAGTATAGGTGTAAGTCTAGGTGTAAGTGTAGGTGTAAGTCTAGGTGTAAGTCTTGGTGTAAGTATAGGTGTAAGTCTAGGTGTAAGTATAGGTGTAAGTGTAGGTGTAAGTATAGGTGTAAGTCTAGGTGTAAGTATAGGTGTAAGTCTAGGTGTAAGTGTAGGTGTAAGTCTAGGTGTAAGTCTTAGTGTAAGTGTAGGTGTAAGTGTAGGTGTAAGTCTAGGTGTAAGTCTAGGTGTAAGTCTAGGTGTAAGTATAGGTGTAAGTCTAGGTGTAAGTATAGGTGTAAGTCTAGGTGTAAGTCTAGGTGTAAGTATAGGTGTAAGTCTAGGTGTAAGTGTAGGTGTAAGTCTAGGTGTAAGTCTTAGTGTAAGTGTAGGTGTAAGTGTAGGTGTAAGTCTAGGTGTAAGTCTAGGTGTAAGTCTAGGTGTAAGTATAGGTGTAAGTCTAGGTGTAAGTATAGGTGTAAGTCTAGGTGTAAGTATAGGTGTAAGTGTAGGTGTAAGTATAGGTGTAAGTATAGGTGTAAGTCTAGGTGTAAGTCTAGGTGTAAGTGTAGGTGTAAGTATAGGTGTAAGTCTAGGTGTAAGTGTAGGTGTAAGTCTAGGTGTAAGTCTTGGTGTAAGTATAGGTGTAAGTCTAGGTGTAAGTATAGGTGTAAGTGTAGGTGTAAGTATAGGTGTAAGTCTAGGTGTAAGTCTAGGTGTAAGTGTAGGTGTAAGTATAGGTGTAAGTCTAGGTGTAAGTCTAGGTGTGAGTGTAGGTGTAAGTCTAGGTGTAAGTATAGGTGTAAGTCTAGGTGTAAGTATAGGTGTAAGTGTAGGTGTAAGTATAGGTGTAAGTCTAGGTGTAAGTGTAGGTGTAAGTCTAGGTGTAAGTGTAGGTGTAAGTCTAGGTGTAAGTGTAGGTGTAAGTCTAGGTGTAAGTGTAGGTGTAAGTATAGGTGTAAGTGTAGGTGTAAGTATAGGTGTAAGTATAGGTGTAAGTCTAGGTGTAAGTCTAGGTGTAAGTGTAGGTGTAAGTATAGGTGTAAGTCTAGGTGTAAGTGTAGGTGTAAGTCTAGGTGTAAGTATAGGTGTAAGTCTAGGTGTAAGTATAGGTGTAAGTGTAGGTGTAAGTATAGGTGTAAGTCTAAGTGTAAGTCTAGGTGTAAGTGTAGGTGTAAGTATAGGTGTAAGTCTAGGTGTAAGTGTAGGTGTAAGTCTAGGTGTAAGTCTTGGTGTAAGTGTAGGTGTAAGTGTAAGTGTAAGTCTAGGTGTAAGTGTAGGTGTAAGTATAGGTGTAAGTCTAGGTGTAAGTATAGGTGTAAGTCTAGGTGTAAGTATTGGTGTAAGTCTAGGTGTAAGTATAGGTGTAGGTCTAGGTGTAAGTGTAGGTGTGAGTCTAGGTGTAAATGTAGGTGTAAGTCTAGGTGTAGGTATAGGTGTAAGTCTAGGTGTAAGTGTAGGTGTAAGTCTAGGTGTAAGTCTAGGTGTAAGTGTAGGTGTAAGTCTAGGTGTAAGTGTAGGTGTAAGTCTAGGTGTAAGTGTAGGTGTAAGTATATGTGTAAGTGTAGGTGTAAGTATAAGTGTAAGTCTAGGTGTAAGTGTAGGTGTAAGTGTAGGTGTACGACTATGTGTAAGTCTAGGTGTAATTCTAGGTGTAAGTATAGGTGTAAGTCTAGGTGTAAGTCTAGGTGTAAGTGTAGGTGTAAGTCTAGGTGTAAGTGTAGGTGTAAGTCTAGGTGTAAGTGAAGGTGTAAGTATAGGTGTAAGTCTAGGTGTAAGTATAGGTGTAAGTCTAGGTGTAAGTCTAGGTGTAGGTCTAGGTGTAAGTGTAGGTGTAGGTATAGGTGTAAGTGTAGGTGTAAGTCTAGGTGTAAGTGTAGGTGTAAGTCTAGGTCTAAGTGTAGGTGTAAGTATAGGTGTAAGTCTAGGTGTAAGTATAGGTGTAAGTCTAGGTGTAAGTCTAGGTGTAAGTCTAGGTGTATGTGTAGGTGTAGGTATAGGTGTAAGTCTAGGTGTAAGTCTAGGTGTAAGTCTAGGTGTAAGTGTAGGTGTAGGTATAGGTGTAAGTCTAGGTGTAAGTATAGGTGTAAGTCTAGGTTTAAGTCTAGGTGTAAGTCTAGGTGTAAGTGTAGGTGTAAGTAAAGGTGTAAGTCTAGGTGTAAGCATAGGTGTAAGTCTAGGTGTAAGTATTGGTGTAAGTCTAGGTGTAAGTATAGGTGTAAGTCTAGGTGTAAGTGTAGGTGTAAGTCTAGGTGTAAGTATAGGTGTAAGTCTAGGTGTAAGTGTAGGTGTAAGTCTAGGTGTAAGTGTAATTGTAAGTCTAGGTGTAAGTGGAGGTGTAAGTATAGGTGTAAGTGTAGGTGTAAGTATAGGTATAAGTCTAGGTGTAAGTGTAAATGTTAGTGTAGGTGTAAGTCTAGGTGTAAGTGTAGGTGTAAGACTAGGTGTAGGTGTAGGTGTAAGTCTAGGTGTAAGTCAAGGTGTAAGTGTAGGTGTAAGTATAGGTGTAAGTGTAGGTGTAAGTCTAGGTGTAAGTCTAGGTGTAAGTGTAGGTGTAAGTATAGGTGTAAGTCTAGGTGTAAGTATAGGTGTAAGTCTAGGTGTAAGTCTAGGTGTAAGTGTAGGTGTAAGTCTAGGTGTAAGTCTAGGTGTAAGTCTAGGTGTAAGTCTAGGTGTAAATCTAGGTGTAAGTCTAGGTGTAAGTCTAGGTGTAAGTGTAGGTGTAAGTCTAGGTGTAAGTCTAGGTGTAAGTCTAGGTGTAAGTGTAGGTGTAAGTCTAGGTGTAAGTCTAGGTGTAAGTCTAGGTGTAAGTCTAGGTGTAAGTGTAGGTGTAAGTCTAGGTGTAAGTCTAGGTGTAAGTCTAGGTGTAAGTGTAGGTGTAAGTATAGGTGTAAGTCTAGGTGTAAGTATAGGTGTAAGTCTAGGTGTAAGTCTAGGTGTAAGTCTAGGTGTAAGTCTAGGTGTAAGTGTAGGTGTAAGTCTAGGTGTAAGTCTAGGTGTAAGTGTAGGTGTAAGTATAGGTGTAAGTCTAGGTGTAAGTATAGGTGTAAGTCTAGGTGTAAGTGTAGGTGTAAGTCTAGGTGTAAGTCTAGGTGTAAGTCTAGGTGTAAGTGTAGGTGTAAGTATAGGTGTAAGTCTAGGTGTAAGTATAGGTGTAAGTCTAGGTGTAAGTCTAGGTGTAAGTCTAGGTGTAAGTCTAGGTGTAAGTGTAGGTGTAAGTCTAGGTGTAAGTCTAGGTGTAAGTCTAGGTGTAAGTCTAGGTGTAAGTGTAGGTGTAAGTCTAGGTGTAAGTCTAGGTGTAAGTCTAGGTGTAAGTGTAGGTGTAAGTATAGGTGTAAGTATAGGTGTAAGTCTAGGTGTGAGTCTAGGTGTAAATGTAGGTGTAAGTCTAGGTGTAAGTATAAGTGTAAGTCTAGGTGTAAGTCTAGGTGTAAGTGTAGGTGTAAGTCTAGGTGTAAGTCTAGGTGTAAGTCTAGGTGTAAGTCTAGGTGTAAGTGTAGGTGTAAGTCTAGGTGTAAGTCTAGGTGTAAGTCTAGGTGTAAGTGTAGGTGTAAGTATAGGTGTAAGTCTAGGTGTAAGTATAGGTGTAAGTCTAGGTGTAAGTCTAGGTGTAAGTCTAGGTGTAAGTCTAGGTGTAAGTGTAGGTGTAAGTCTAGGTGTAAGTCGAGGTGTAAGTGTAGGTGTAAGTATAGGTGTAAGTCTAGGTGTAAGTATAGGTGTAAGTCTAGGTGTAAGTCTAGGTGTAAGTCTAGGTGTAAGTCTAGGTGTAAGTGTAGGTGTAAGTCTAGGTGTAAGTCTAGGTGTAAGTCTAGGTGTAAGTGTAGGTGTGAGTCTAGGTGTAAATGTAGGTGTAAGTCTAGGTGTAAGTATAGGTGTAAGTCTAGGTGTAAGTCTAGGTGTAAGTGTAGGTGTAAGTCTAGGTGTAAGTCTAGGTGTAAGTCTAGGTGTAAGTCTAGGTGTAAGTGTAGGTGTAAGTCTAGGTGTAAGTGTAGGTGTAAGTCTAGGTGTAAGTGTAGGTGTAAGTCTAGGTGTAAGTGTAGGTGTAAGTATATGTGTAAGTGTAGGTGTAAGTATAGGTGTAAGTCTAGGTGTAAGTGTAGGTGTAAGTATATGTGTAAGTGTAGGTGTAAGTATAGGTGTAAGTCTAGGTGTAAGTGTAGGTGTAAGTCTAGGTGTAAGTGTAGGTGTAAGTCTAGGTGTAAGTGTAGGTGTAAGTATATGTGTAAGTGTAGGTGTAAGTATAGGTGTAAGTCTAGGTGTAAGTATAGGTGTAAGTCTAGGTGTAAGTCTAGGTGTAAGTGTAGGTGTAAGTCTAGGTGTAAGTGTAGGTGTAAGTCTAGGTGTAAGTGTAGGTGTAAGTATAGGTGTAAGTCTAGGTGTAAGTATAGGTGTAAGTCTAAGTGTAAGTCTAGGTGTAGGTCTAGGTGTAAGTGTAGGTGTAGGTATAGGTGTAAGTGTAGGTGTAAGTCTAGGTGTAAGTGTAGGTGTAAGTCTAGGTCTAAGTGTAGGTGTAAGTATAGGTGTAAGTCTAGGTGTAAGTATAGGTGTAACTCTAGGTGTAAGTCTAGGTGTAAGTCTAGGTGTAAGTGTAGGTGTAGGTATAGGTGTAAGTCTAGGTGTAAGTCTAGGTGTAAGTCTAGGTGTAAGTGTAGGTGTAGGTATAGGTGTAAGTCTAGGTGTAAGTATAGGTGTAAGTCTAGGTTTAAGTCTAGGTGTAAGTCTAGGTGTAAGTGTAGGTGTAAGTAAAGGTGTAAGTCTAGGTGTAAGCATAGGTGTAAGTCTAGGTGTAAGTATTGGTGTAAGTCTAGGTGTAAGTATAGGTGTAAGTCTAGGTGTAAGTGTAGGTGTAAGTCTAGGTGTAAGTATAGGTGTAAGTCTAGGTGTAAGTGTAGGTGTAAGTCTAGGTGTAAGTGTAATTGTAAGTCTAGGTGTAAGTGGAGGTGTAAGTATAGGTGTAAGTGTAGGTGTAAGTATAGGTATAAGTCTAGGTGTAAGTGTAAGTGTTAGTGTAGGTGTAAGTCTAGGTGTAAGTGTAGTTGTAAGACTAGGTGTAGGTGTAGGTGTAAGTCTAGGTGTAAGTCAAGGTGTAAGTGTAGGTGTAAGTATAGGTGTAAGTGTAGGTGTAAGTCTAGGTGTAAGTCTAGGTGTAAGTGTAGGTGTAAGTAGAGGTGTAAGTCTAGGTGTAAGTATAGGTGTAAGTCTAGGTGTAAGTCTAGGTGTAAGTGTAGGTGTAAGTCTAGGTGTAAGTCTAGGTGTAAGTCTAGGTGTAAGTGTAGGTGTGAGTCTAGGTGTAAATGTAGGTGTAAGTCTAGGTGTAAGTATAGGTGTAAGTCTAGGTGTAAGTCTAGGTGTAAGTGTAGGTGTAAGTCTAGGTGTAAGTCTAGGTGTAAGTCTAGGTGTAAGTCTAGGTGTAAGTGTAGGTGTAAGTCTAGGTGTAAGTGTAGGTGTAAGTCTAGGTGTAAGTGTAGGTGTAAGTCTAGGTGTAAGTGTAGGTGTAAGTATATGTGTAAGTGTAGGTGTAAGTATAGGTGTAAGTCTAGGTGTAAGTGTAGGTGTAAGTATATGTGTAAGTGTAGGTGTAAGTATAGGTGTAAGTCTAGGTGTAAGTGTAGGTGTAAGTCTAGGTGTAAGTGTAGGTGTAAGTCTAGGTGTAAGTGTAGGTGTAAGTATATGTGTAAGTGTAGGTGTAAGTATAGGTGTAAGTCTAGGTGTAAGTATAGGTGTAAGTCTAGGTGTAAGTCTAGGTGTAAGTGTAGGTGTAAGTCTAGGTGTAAGTGTAGGTGTAAGTCTAGGTGTAAGTGTAGGTGTAAGTATAGGTGTAAGTCTAGGTGTAAGTATAGGTGTAAGTCTAAGTGTAAGTCTAGGTGTAGGTCTAGGTGTAAGTGTAGGTGTAGGTATAGGTGTAAGTGTAGGTGTAAGTCTAGGTGTAAGTGTAGGTGTAAGTCTAGGTCTAAGTGTAGGTGTAAGTATAGGTGTAAGTCTAGGTGTAAGTATAGGTGTAACTCTAGGTGTAAGTCTAGGTGTAAGTCTAGGTGTAAGTGTAGGTGTAGGTATAGGTGTAAGTCTAGGTGTAAGTCTAGGTGTAAGTCTAGGTGTAAGTGTAGGTGTAGGTATAGGTGTAAGTCTAGGTGTAAGTATAGGTGTAAGTCTAGGTTTAAGTCTAGGTGTAAGTCTAGGTGTAAGTGTAGGTGTAAGTAAAGGTGTAAGTCTAGGTGTAAGCATAGGTGTAAGTCTAGGTGTAAGTATTGGTGTAAGTCTAGGTGTAAGTATAGGTGTAAGTCTAGGTGTAAGTGTAGGTGTAAGTCTAGGTGTAAGTATAGGTGTAAGTCTAGGTGTAAGTGTAGGTGTAAGTCTAGGTGTAAGTGTAATTGTAAGTCTAGGTGTAAGTGGAGGTGTAAGTATAGGTGTAAGTGTAGGTGTAAGTATAGGTATAAGTCTAGGTGTAAGTGTAAGTGTTAGTGTAGGTGTAAGTCTAGGTGTAAGTGTAGTTGTAAGACTAGGTGTAGGTGTAGGTGTAAGTCTAGGTGTAAGTCAAGGTGTAAGTGTAGGTGTAAGTATAGGTGTAAGTGTAGGTGTAAGTCTAGGTGTAAGTCTAGGTGTAAGTGTAGGTGTAAGTAGAGGTGTAAGTCTAGGTGTAAGTATAGGTGTAAGTCTAGGTGTAAGTCTAGGTGTAAGTGTAGGTGTAAGTCTAGGTGTAAGTCTAGGTGTAAGTCTAGGTGTAAGTGTAGGTGTGAGTCTAGGTGTAAATGTAGGTGTAAGTCTAGGTGTAAGTATAGGTGTAAGTCTATGTGTAAGTCTAGATGTAAGTGTAGGTGTAAGTCTAGGTGTAAGTCTAGGTGTAAGTCTAGGTGTAAGTCTAGGTGTAAGTGTAGGTGTAAGTCTAGGTGTAAGTCTAGGTGTAAGTCTAGGTGTAAGTGTAGGTGTAAGTATAGGTGTAAGTCTAGGTGTAAGTATAGGTGTAAGTCTAGGTGTAAGTCTAGGTGTAAGTCTAGGTGTAAGTCTAGGTGTAAGTGTAGGTGTAAGTCTAGGTGTAAGTCTAGGTGTAAGTGTAGGTGTAAGTATAGGTGTAAGTCTAGGTGTAAGTATAGGTGTAAGTCTAGGTGTAAGTCTAGGTGTAAGTCTAGGTGTAAGTCTAGGTGTAAGTGTAGGTGTAAGTCTAGGTGTAAGTCTAGGTGTAAGTCTAGGTGTAAGTGTAGGTGTGAGTCTAGGTGTAAATGTAGGTGTAAGTCTAGGTGTAAGTATAGGTGTAAGTCTAGGTGTAAGTCTAGGTGTAAGTGTAGGTGTAAGTCTAGGTGTAAGTCTAGGTGTAAGTCTAGGTGTAAGTCTAGGTGTAAGTGTAGGTGTAAGTCTAGGTGTAAGTCTAGGTGTAAGTCTAGGTGTAAGTGTAGGTGTAAGTATAGGTGTAAGTCTAGGTGTAAGTATAGGTGTAAGTCTAGGTGTAAGTCTAAGTGTAAGTCTAGGTGTAAGTCTAGGTGTAAATCTAGGTGTAAGTGTAGGTGTGAGTCTAGGTGTAAATGTAGGTGTAAGTCTAGGTGTAAGTATTGGTGTAAGTCTAGATGTAAGTATAAGTGTAAGTCTAGTTGTAAGTGTAGGTGTGAGTCTAGCTGTAAATGTAGGTGTAAGTCTAGGTGTAAGTATAGGTGTAATTCTAGGTGTAAGTCTAGGTGTAAGTGTAGGTGTAAGTCTAGGTGTAAGTATAGGTGTAAGTCTAGGTGTAAGTATAGGTGTAAGTGTAGGTGTAAGTATAGGTGTCAGTCTAGGTGTAAGTCTAGATGTAAGTGTAGGTGTAAGTATAGGTGTAAGTCTAGGTGTAAGTGTAGGTGTAAGTCTAGGTGTAAGTCTTGGTGTAAGTGTAGGTGTAAGTGTAGGTGTAAGTCTAGGTGTAAGTCTAGGTGTAAGTCTAGGTGTAAGTATAGGTGTAAGTCTAGGTGTAAGTATAGGTGTAAGTCTAGGTGTAAGTATAGGTGTAAGTGTAGGTGTAAGTATAAGTGTAAGTATAGGTGTAAGTCTAGGTGTAAGTCTAGGTGTAAGTGTAGGTGTAAGTATAGGTGTAAGTCTAGGTGTAAGTGTAGGTGTAAGTCTAGGTGTAAGTCTTGGTGTAAGTGTAGGGGTAAGTGTAAGTGTAAGTCTAGGTGTAAGTGTAGGTGTAAGTCTAGGTGTAAGTATAGGTGTAAGTCTAGGTGTAAGTATAGGTGTAAGTGTAGGTGTAAGTATAGGTGTAAGTCTAGGTGTAAGTCTAGGTGTAAGTGTAGGTGTAAGTATAGGTGTAAGTCTAGTTGTAAGTGTAGGTGTAAGTCTAGGTGTAAGTCTTGGTGTAAGTGTAGGTGTAAGTGTAAGTGTAAGTCTAGGTGTAAGTGTAGGTGTAAGTATAGGTGCAAGTCTAGGTGTAAGTATAGGTGTAAGTCTAGGTGTAAGTATTGGTGTAAGTCTAGGTGTAAGTATAGGTGTAGGTCTAGGTGTAAGTGTGAGTCTAGGTGTAAATGTAGGTGTAAGTCTAGGTGTAAGTATAGGTGTAAGTCTAGGTGTAAGTGTAGGTGTAAGTCTAGGTGTAAGTCTAGGTGTAAGTGTAGGTGTAAGTCTAGGTGTAAGTGTAGGTGTAAGTCTAGGTGTAAGTGTAGGTGTAAGTATATGTGTAAGTGTAGGTGTAAGTATAGGTGTAAGTCTAGGTGTAAGTGTAGGTGTAAGTGTAGGTGTACGACTATGTGTAAGTCTAGGTGTAATTCTAGGTGTAAGTATAGGTGTAAGTCTAGGTGTAAGTCTAGGTGTAAGTGTAGGTGTAAGTCTAAGTGTAAGTGTAGGTGTAAGTCTAGGTGTAAGTCTAGGTGTAAGTCTAGGTGTAAGTGTAGGTGTAAGTATAGGTGTAAGTCTAGGTGTAAGTATAGGTGTAAGTCTAGGTGTAAGTCTAAGTGTAAGTCTAGGTGTAAGTCTAGGTGTAAGTGTAGGTGTAAGTCTAGGTCTAAGTCTAGGTGTAAGTGTAGGTGTGAGTCTAGGTGTAAATGTAGGTGTAAGTCTAGGTGTAAGTCTAGATGTAAGTATAAGTGTAAGTCTAGTTGTAAGTGTAGGTGTGAGTCTAGGTGTAAATGTAGGTGTAAGTCTAGGTGTAAGTATAAGTGTAATTCTAGGTGTAAGTCTAGGTGTAAGTGTAGGTGTAAGTCTAGGTGTAAGTATAGGTGTAAGTCTAGGTGTAAGTATAGGTGTAAGTGTAGGTTTAAGTATAGGTGTCAGTCTAGGTGTAAGTCTAGATGTAAGTGTAGGTGTAAGTATAGGTGTAAGTCTAGGTGTAAGTGTAGGTGTAAGTCTAGGTGTAAGTCTAGGTGTAAGTCTAGGTGTAAGTATAGGTGTAAGTCTAGGTGTAAGTATAGGTGTAAGTCTAGGTGTAAGTATAGGTGTAAGTGTAGGTGTAAGTATAGGTGTAAGTATAGGTGTAAGTCTAGGTGTAAGTCTAGGTGTAAGTGTAGGTGTAAGTATAGGTGTAAGTCTAGGTGTAAGTGTAGGTGTAAGTCTAGGTGTAAGTCTTGGTGTAAGTGTAGGGGTAAGTGTAAGTGTAAGTCTAGGTGTAAGTGTAGGTGTAAGTCTAGGTGTAAGTATAGGTGTAAGTCTAGGTGTAAGTATAGGTGTAAGTGTAGGTGTAAGTATAGGTGTAAGTCTAGGTGTAAGTCTAGGTGTAAGTGTAAGTGTAAGTATAGGTGTAAGTCTAGGTGTAAGTGTAGGTGTAAGTCTAGGTGTAAGTCTTGGTGTAAGTGTAGGTGTAAGTGTAAGTGTAAGTCTAGGTGTAAGTGTAGGTGTAAGTATAGGTGTAAGTCTAGGTGTAAGTATAGGTGTAAGTCTAGGTGTAAGTATTGGTGTAAGTCTAGGTGTAAGTATAGGTGTAGGTCTAGGTGTAAGTGTAGGTGTGAGTCTAGGTGTAAATGTAGGTGTAAGTCTAGGTGTAAGTATAGGTGTAAGTCTAGGTGTAAGTGTAGGTGTAAGTCTAGGTGTAAGTCTAGGTGTAAGTGTAGGTGTAAGTCTAGGTGTAAGTGTAGGTGTAAGTCTAGGTGTAAGTGTAGGTGTAAGTATATGTGTAAGTGTAGGTGTAAGTATAGGTGTAAGTCTAGGTGTATGTGTAGGTGTAAGTGTAGGTGTACGACTATGTGTAAGTCTAGGTGTAATTCTAGGTGTAAGTATAGGTGTAAGTCTAGGTGTAAGTCTAGGTGTAAGTGTAGGTGTAAGTCTAAGTGTAAGTGTAGGTGTAAGTCTAGGTGTAAGTGTAGGTGTAAGTATAGGTGTAAGTCTAGGTGTAAGTATAGGTGTAAGTCTAGGTGTAAGTATAGGTGTAAGTCTAGGTGTAAGTCTAGGTGTAAGTCTAGGTGTAAGTGTAGATGTAAGTCTAGGTGTAAGTCTAGGTGTAAGTGTAGGTGTAAGTATAGGTGTAAGTCTAGGTGTAAGTATAGGTGTAAGTCTAGGTGTAAGTGTAGGTGTAGGTATAGGTGTAAGTGTAGGTGTAAGTCTAGGTGTAAGTGTAGGTGTAAGTCTAGGTGTAAGTGTAGGTGTAAGTATAGGTGTAAGTCTAGGTGTAAGTATAGGTGTAAGTCTAAGTGTAAGTCTAGGTGTAAGTCTAGGTGTAAGTGTAGGTGTAGGTATAGGTGTAAGTCTAGGTGTAAGTCTAGGTGTAAGTCTAGGTGTAAGTGTAGGTGTAGGTATAGGTGTAAGTCTAGGTGTAAGTATAGGTGTAAGTCTAGGTTTAAGTCTAGGTGTAAGTCTAGGTGTAAGTGTAGGTGTAAGTAAAGGTGTAAGTCTAGGTGTAAGCATAGGTCTAAGTCTAGGTGTAAGTATTGGTGTAAGTCTAGGTGTAAGTATAGGTGTAAGTCTAGGTGTAAGTGTAGGTGTAAGTCTAGGTGTAAGTATAGGTGTAAGTCTAGGTGTAAGTGTAGGTGTAAGTCTAGGTGTAAGTGTAATTGTAAGTCTAGGTGTTTGTGGAGGTGTAAGTATAGGTGTAAGTGTAGGTGTAAGTGTAGGTGTAAGTCTAGGTGTAGGTGTAGGTGTAAGTCTAGGTGTAAGTCAAGGTGTAAGTATTGGTGTAAGTCTAGGTGTAAGTATAGGTGTAAGTCTAGGTGTAAGTGTAGGTGTAAGTCTAGGTGTAAGTATAGGTGTAAGTCTAGGTGTAAGTGTAGATGTAAGTCTAGGTGTAAGTGTAATTGTAAGTCTAGGTGTAAGTGTAAGTGTTAGTGTAGGTGTAAGTCTAGGTATAAGTGTAGGTGTAAGTATAGGTGTAAGTCTAGGTGTAAGTATAGGTGTAAGTCTAGGTGTAAGTCTAGGTGTAAGTCTAGGTGTAAGTCTAGGTGTAAGTCTAGGTGTAAGTGTAGGTGTAAGTCTAGGTGTAAGTCTAGGTGTAAGTCTAGGTGTAAGTCTAGGTGTAAGTGTAGGTGTAAGTCTAGGTGTAAGTCTAGGTGTAAGTCTAGGTGTAAGTCTAGGTGTAAGTGTAGGTGTAAGTATAGGTGTAAGTCTAGGTGTAAGTGTAGGTGTAAGTATAGGTGTAAGTCTAGGTGTAAGTATAGGTGTAAGTCTAGGTGTAAGTCTAGGTGTAAGTGTAGGTGTAAGTCTAGGTGTAAGTCAAGGTGTAAGTGTAGGTGTAAGTATAGGTGTAAGTCTAGGTGTAAGTATAGGTGTAAGTCTAGGTGTAAGTCTAGGTGTAAGTCTAGGTGTAAGTCTAGGTGTAAGTGTAGGTGTAAGTCTAGGTGTAAGTCTAGGTGTAAGTCTAGGTGTAAGTGTAGGTGTAAGTATAGGTGTAAGTCTAGGTGTAAGTATAGGTGTAAGTCTTGGTGTAAGTCTAGGTGTAAGTGTAGGTGTAAGTCTAGGTGTAAGTCTAGGTGTACGTGTAGGTGTAAGTCTAGGTGTAAGTGTAGGTGTAAGTCTAGGTGTAAGTGTAGGTGTAAGTATATGTGTAAGTGTAGGTGTAAGTATAGGTGTAAGTCTAGGTGTAAGGCTAGGTGTAAGTATAGGTGTAAGTCTAGGTGTAAGTCTAGGTGTAAGTATAGGTGTAAGTCTAGGTGTAAGTGTAGGTGTAAGTCTAGGTGTAAGTCTTAGTGTAAGTGTAGGTGTAAGTGTAGGTGTAAGTCTAGGTGTAAGTCTAGGTGTAAGTCTAGGTGTAAGTATAGGTGTAAGTCTAGGTGTAAGTCTAGGTGTAAGTATAGGTGTAAGTCTAGGTGTAAGTGTAGGTGTAAGTCTAGGTGTAAGTCTTAGTGTAAGTGTAGGTGTAAGTGTAGGTGTAAGTCTAGGTGTAAGTATAGGTGTAAGTCTAGGTGTAAGTATAGGTGTAAGTCTAGGTGTAAGTCTAGGTGTAAGTATAGGTGTAAGTCTAGGTGTAAGTGTAGGTGAAAGTCTAGGTGTAAGTCTTAGTGTAAGTGTAGGTGTAAGTGTAGGTGTAAGTCTAGGTGTAAGTCTAGGTGTAAGTCTAGGTGTAAGTATAGGTGTAAGTCTAGGTGTAAGTATAGGTGTAAGTCTAGGTGTAAGTATAGGTGTAAGTGTAGGTGTAAGTATAGGTGTAAGTATAGGTGTAAGTCTAGGTGTAAGTCTAGGTGTAAGTGTAGGTGTTAGTATAGGTGTAAGTCTAGGTGTAAGTGTAGGTGTAAGTCTAGGTGTAAGTCTTGGTGTAAGTATAGGTGTAAGTCTAGGTGTAAGTATAGGTGTAAGTGTAGGTGTAAGTATAGGTGTAAGTCTAGGTGTAAGTATAGGTGTAAGTCTAGGTGTAAGTGTAGGTGTAAGTCTAGGTGTAAGTCTTAGTGTAAGTGTAGGTGTAAGTGTAGGTGTAAGTCCAGGTGTAAGTCTAGGTGTAAGTCTAGGTGTAAGTATAGGTGTAAGTCTAGGTGTAAGTATAGGTGTAAGTCTAGGTGTAAGTCTAGGTGTAAGTATAGGTGTAAGTCTAGGTGTAAGTGTAGGTGTAAGTCTAGGTGTAAGTCTTAGTGTAAGTGTAGGTGTAAGTGTAGGTGTAAGTCTAGGTGTAAGTCTAGGTGTAAGTCTAGGTGTAAGTATAGGTGTTAGTCTAGGTGTAAGTATAGGTGTAAGTCTAGGTGTAAGTATAGGTGTAAGTGTAGGTGTAAGCATAGGTGTAAGTATAGGTGTAAGTCTAGGTGTAAGTCTAGGTGTAAGTGTAGGTGTAAGTATAGGTGTAAGTCTAGGTGTAAGTGTAGGTGTAAGTCTAGGTGTAAGTCTTGGTGTAAGTATAGGTGTAAGTCTAGGTGTAAGTATAGGTGTAAGTGTAGGTGTAAGTATAGGTGTAAGTCTAGGTGTAAGTCTAGGTGTAAGTGTAGGTGTAAGTATAGGTGTAAGTCTAGGTGTAAGTCTAGGTGTAAGTGTAGGTGTAAGTCTAGGTGTAAGTATAGGTGTAAGTCTAGGTGTAAGTATAGGTGTAAGTGTAGGTGTAAGTATAGGTGTAAGTCTAGGTGTAAGTGTAGGTGTAAGTCTAGGTGTAAGTGTAGGTGTAAGTCTAGGTGTAAGTGTAGGTGTAAGTCTAGGTGTAAGTGTAGGTGTAAGTATAGGTGTAAGTGTAGGTGTAAGTATAGGTGTAAGTATAGGTGTAAGTCTAGGTGTAAGTCTAGGTGTAAGTGTAGGTGTAAGTATAGGTGTAAGTCTAGGTGTAAGTGTAGGTGTAAGTCTAGGTGTAAGTATAGGTGTAAGTCTAGGTGTAAGTATAGGTGTAAGTGTAGGTGTAAGTATAGGTGTAAGTCTAGGTGTAAGTCTAGGTGTAAGTGTAGGTGTAAGTATAGGTGTAAGTCTAGGTGTAAGTGTAGGTGTAAGTCTAGGTGTAAGTCTTGGTGTAAGTGTAGGTGTAAGTGTAAGTGTAAGTCTAGGTGTAAGTGTAGGTGTAAGTATAGGTGTAAGTCTAGGTGTAAGTATAGGTGTAAGTCTAGTTGTAAGTATTGGTGTAAGTCTAGGTGTAAGTATAGGTGTAGGTCTAGGTGTAAGTGTAGGTGTGAGTCTAGGTGTAAATGTAGGTGTAAGTCTAGGTGTAGGTATAGGTGTAAGTCTAGGTGTAAGTGTAGGTGTAAGTATAGGTGTAAGTCTAGGTGTAAGTGTAGGTGTAAGTCTAGGTGTAAGTCTTGGTGTAAGTGTAGGTGTAAGTGTAAGTGTAAGTCTAGGTGTAAGTGTAGGTGTAAGTATAGGTGTAAGTCTAGGTGTAAGTATAGGTGTAAGTCTAGGTGTAAGTATTGGTGTAAGTCTAGGTGTAAGTATAGGTGTAGGTCTAGGTGTAAGTGTAGGTGTGAGTCTAGGTGTAAGTGTAGGTGTAAGTATAGGTGTCAGTCTAGGTGTAAGTCTAGATGTAAGTGTAGGTGTAAGTATAGGTGTAAGTCTAGGTGTAAGTGTAGGTGTAAGTCTAGGTGTAAGTCTTGGTGTAAGTGTAGGTGTAAGTGTAGGTGTAAGTCTAGGTGTAAGTCTAGGTGTAAGTCTAGGTGTAAGTATAGGTGTAAGTCTAGGTGTAAGTATAGGTGTAAGTCTAGGTGTAAGTATAGGTGTAAGTGTAGGTGTAAGTATAAGTGTAAGTATAGGTGTAAGTCTAGGTGTAAGTCTAGGTGTAAGTGTAGGTGTAAGTATAGGTGTAAGTCTAGGTGTAAGTGTAGGTGTAAGTCTAGGTGTAAGTCTTGGTGTAAGTGTAGGGGTAAGTGTAAGTGTAAGTCTAGGTGTAAGTGTAGGTGTAAGTCTAGGTGTAAGTATAGGTGTAAGTCTAGGTGTAAGTATAGGTGTAAGTGTAGGTGTAAGTATAGGTGTAAGTCTAGGTGTAAGTCTAGGTGTAAGTGTAGGTGTAAGTATAGGTGTAAGTCTAGTTGTAAGTGTAGGTGTAAGTCTAGGTGTAAGTCTTGGTGTAAGTGTAGGTGTAAGTGTAAGTGTAAGTCTAGGTGTAAGTGTAGGTGTAAGTATAGGTGCAAGTCTAGGTGTAAGTATAGGTGTAAGTCTAGGTGTAAGTATTGGTGTAAGTCTAGGTGTAAGTATAGGTGTAGGTCTAGGTGTAAGTGTGAGTCTAGGTGTAAATGTAGGTGTAAGTCTAGGTGTAAGTATAGGTGTAAGTCTAGGTGTAAGTGTAGGTGTAAGTCTAGGTGTAAGTCTAGGTGTAAGTGTAGGTGTAAGTCTAGGTGTAAGTGTAGGTGTAAGTCTAGGTGTAAGTGTAGGTGTAAGTATATGTGTAAGTGTAGGTGTAAGTATAGGTGTAAGTCTAGGTGTAAGTGTAGGTGTAAGTGTAGGTGTACGACTATGTGTAAGTCTAGGTGTAATTCTAGGTGTAAGTATAGGTGTAAGTCTAGGTGTAAGTCTAGGTGTAAGTGTAGGTGTAAGTCTAAGTGTAAGTGTAGGTGTAAGTCTAGGTGTAAGTCTAGGTGTAAGTCTAGGTGTAAGTGTAGGTGTAAGTATAGGTGTAAGTCTAGGTGTAAGTATAGGTGTAAGTCTAGGTGTAAGTCTAAGTGTAAGTCTCGGTGTAAGTCTAGGTGTAAGTGTAGGTGTAAGTCTAGGTCTAAGTCTAGGTGTAAGTGTAGGTGTGAGTCTAGGTGTAAATGTAGGTGTAAGTCTAGGTGTAAGTCTAGATGTAAGTATAAGTGTAAGTCTAGTTGTAAGTGTAGGTGTGAGTCTAGGTGTAAATGTAGGTGTAAGTCTAGGTGTAAGTATAAGTGTAATTCTAGGTGTAAGTCTAGGTGTAAGTGTAGGTGTAAGTCTAGGTGTAAGTATAGGTGTAAGTCTAGGTGTAAGTATAGGTGTAAGTGTAGGTTTAAGTATAGGTGTCAGTCTAGGTGTAAGTCTAGATGTAAGTGTAGGTGTAAGTATAGGTGTAAGTCTAGGTGTAAGTGTAGGTGTAAGTCTAGGTGTAAGTCTTGGTGTAAGTGTAGGTGTAAGTGTAGGTGTAAGTCTAGGTGTAAGTCTAGGTGTAAGTCTAGGTGTAAGTATAGGTGTAAGTCTAGGTGTAAGTATAGGTGTAAGTCTAGGTGTAAGTATAGGTGTAAGTGTAGGTGTAAGTATAGGTGTAAGTATAGGTGTAAGTCTAGGTGTAAGTCTAGGTGTAAGTGTAGGTGTAAGTATAGGTGTAAGTCTAGGTGTAAGTGTAGGTGTAAGTCTAGGTGTAAGTCTTGGTGTAAGTGTAGGGGTAAGTGTAAGTGTAAGTCTAGGTGTAAGTGTAGGTGTAAGTCTAGGTGTAAGTATAGGTGTAAGTCTAGGTGTAAGTATAGGTGTAAGTGTAGGTGTAAGTATAGGTGTAAGTCTAGGTGTAAGTCTAGGTGTAAGTGTAGGTGTAAGTATAGGTGTAAGTCTAGGTGTAAGTGTAGGTGTAAGTCTAGGTGTAAGTCTTGGTGTAAGTGTAGGTGTAAGTGTAAGTGTAAGTCTAGGTGTAAGTGTAGGTGTAAGTATAGGTGTAAGTCTAGGTGTAAGTATAGGTGTAAGTCTAGGTGTAAGTATTGGTGTAAGTCTAGGTGTAAGTATAGGTGTAGGTCTAGGTGTAAGTGTAGGTGTGAGTCTAGGTGTAAATGTAGGTGTAAGTCTAGGTGTAAGTATAGGTGTAAGTCTAGGTGTAAGTGTAGGTGTAAGTCTAGGTGTAAGTCTAGGTGTAAGTGTAGGTGTAAGTCTAGGTGTAAGTGTAGGTGTAAGTCTAGGTGTAAGTGTAGGTGTAAGTATATGTGTAAGTGTAGGTGTAAGTATAGGTGTAAGTCTAGGTGTATGTGTAGGTGTAAGTGTAGGTGTACGACTATGTGTAAGTCTAGGTGTAAGTTTAGGTGTAAGTATAGGTGTAAGTCTAGGTGTAAGTCTAGGTGTAAGTGTAGGTGTAAGTCTAAGTGTAAGTGTAGGTGTAAGTCTAGGTGTAAGTGTAGGTGTAAGTATAGGTGTAAGTCTAGGTGTAAGTATAGGTGTAAGTCTAGGTGTAAGTATAGGTGTAAGTCTAGGTGTAAGTCTAGGTGTAAGTCTAGGTGTAAGTGTAGGTGTAAGTCTAGGTGTAAGTCTAGGTGTAAGTGTAGGTGTAAGTATAGGTGTAAGTCTAGGTGTAAGTATAGGTGTAAGTCTAGGTGTAAGTGTAGGTGTAGGTATAGGTGTAAGTGTAGGTGTAAGTCTAGGTGTAAGTGTAGGTGTAAGTCTAGGTGTAAGTGTAGGTGTAAGTATAGGTGTAAGTCTAGGTGTAAGTATAGGTGTAAGTCTAAGTGTAAGTCTAGGTGTAAGTCTAGGTGTAAGTGTAGGTGTAGGTATAGGTGTAAGTCTAGGTGTAAGTCTAGGTGTAAGTCTAGGTGTAAGTGTAGGTGTAGGTATAGGTGTAAGTCTAGGTGTAAGTATAGGTGTAAGTCTAGGTTTAAGTCTAGGTGTAAGTCTAGGTGTAAGTGTAGGTGTAAGTAAAGGTGTAAGTCTAGGTGTAAGCATAGGTCTAAGTCTAGGTGTAAGTATTGGTGTAAGTCTAGGTGTAAGTATAGGTGTAAGTCTAGGTGTAAGTGTAGGTGTAAGTCTAGGTGTAAGTATAGGTGTAAGTCTAGGTGTAAGTGTAGGTGTAAGTCTAGGTGTAAGTGTAATTGTAAGTCTAGGTGTAAGTGGAGGTGTAAGTATAGGTGTAAGTGTAGGTGTAAGTATAGGTGTAAGTGTAGGTGTAAGTGTAGGTGTAAGTCTAGGTGTAGGTGTAGGTGTAAGTCTAGGTGTAAGTCAAGGTGTAAGTATTGGTGTAAGTCTAGGTGTAAGTATAGGTGTAAGTCTAGGTGTAAGTGTAGGTGTAAGTCTAGGTGTAAGTATAGGTGTAAGTCTAGGTGTAAGTGTAGATGTAAGTCTAGGTGCAAGTGTAATTGTAAGTCTAGGTGTAAGTGTAAGTGTTAGTGTAGGTGTAAGTCTAGGTATAAGTGTAGGTGTAAGTATAGGTGTAAGTCTAGGTGTAAGTATAGGTGTAAGTCTAGGTGTAAGTCTAGGTGTAAGTCTAGGTGTAAGTCTAGGTGTAAGTCTAGGTGTAAGTGTAGGTGTAAGTCTAGGTGTAAGTCTAGGTGTAAGTCTAGGTGTAAGTCTAGGTGTAAGTGTAGGTGTAAGTCTAGGTGTAAGTCTAGGTGTAAGTCTAGGTGTAAGTCTAGGTGTAAGTGTAGGTGTAAGTATAGGTGTAAGTCTAGGTGTAGGTGTAGGTGTAAGTATAGGTGTAAGTCTAGGTGTAAGTATAGGTGTAAGTCTAGGTGTAAGTCTAGGTGTAAGTGTAGGTGTAAGTCTAGGTGTAAGTCAAGGTGTAAGTGTAGGTGTAAGTATAGGTGTAAGTCTAGGTGTAAGTATAGGTGTAAGTCTAGGTGTAAGTCTAGGTGTAAGTCTAGGTGTAAGTCTAGGTGTAAGTGTAGGTGTAAGTCTAGGTGTAAGTCTAGGTGTAAGTCTAGGTGTAAGTGTAGGTGTAAGTATAGGTGTAAGTCTAGGTGTAAGTATAGGTGTAAGTCTAGGTGTAAGTCTAGGTGTAAGTGTAGCTGTAAGTCTAGGTGTAAGTCTAGGTGTACGTGTAGGTGTAAGTCTAGGTGTAAGTGTAGGTGTAAGTCTAGGTGTAAGTGTAGGTGTAAGTATATGTGTAAGTGTAGGTGTAAGTATAGGTGTAAGTCTAGGTGTAAGGCTAGGTGTAAGTATAGGTGTAAGTCTAGGTGTAAGTCTAGATGTAAGTATAGGTGTAAGTCTAGGTGTAAGTGTAGGTGTAAGTCTAGGTGTAAGTCTTAGTGTAAGTGTAGGTGTAAGTGTAGGTGTAAGTCTAGGTGTAAGTCTAGGTGTAAGTCTAGGTGTAAGTATAGGTGTAAGTCTAGGTGTAAGTCTAGGTGTAAGTATAGGTGTAAGTCTAGGTGTAAGTGTAGGTGTAAGTCTAGGTGTAAGTCTTAGTGTAAGTGTAGGTGTAAGTGTAGGTGTAAGTCTAGGTGTAAGTATAGGTGTAAGTCTAGGTGTAAGTATAGGTGTAAGTCCAGGTGTAAGTCTAGGTGTAAGTATAGGTGTAAGTCTAGGTGTAAGTGTAGGTGTAAGTCTAGGTGTAAGTCTTAGTGTAAGTGTAGGTGTAAGTGTAGGTGTAAGTCTAGGTGTAAGTCTAGGTGTAAGTCTAGGTGTAAGTATAGGTGTAAGTCTAGGTGTAAGTATAGGTGTAAGTCTAGGTGTAAGTATAGGTGTAAGTGTAGGTGTAAGTATAGGTGTAAGTATAGGTGTAAGTCTAGGTGTAAGTCTAGGTGTAAGTGTAGTTGTTAGTATAGGTGTAAGTCTAGGTGTAAGTGTAGGTGTAAGTCTAGGTGTAAGTCTTGGTGTAAGTATAGGTGTAAGTCTAGGTGTAAGTATAGGTGTAAGTGTAGGTGTAAGTATAGGTGTAAGTCTAGGTGTAAGTATAGGTGTAAGTCTAGGTGTAAGTGTAGGTGTAAGTCTAGGTGTAAGTCTTAGTGTAAGTGTAGGTGTAAGTGTAGGTGTAAGTCTAGGTGTAAGTCTAGGTGTAAGTCTAGGTGTAAGTATAGGTGTAAGTCTAGGTGTAAGTGTAGGTGTAAGTCTTTTTTTTTTTTTTTTTTTTTTTTTTGGCTTGAGGAGGGAAACCTTTTATAGGCGCCCCCGTCTTCGCGGGGGGGTGTGGGACTCCCTACTCTCTCGGGTTAGGTATACCCACTAAAACCACTCCTCGGGTATCGTAGATGGGTTTCTCGGAATCGCGATAGCATAACTTCAAGAAACCCTTATATTACCTTATGAGATGTTCTGTCCTCATTTTCTATATTCTAACATCTGTTACTTATGTCTTAATTCCCCAGTCTTTGCTGCTGCCTAGCACGTTCATCTTGCTCCTTTTTTACCATGATTCTCCTCAATCCGTCAGCAATTGCATCCCACTTTGTTCTACTTTGTACCATGAGATCTGTCAGGTTCTGAACGTTTATTACCTCTCCAGTTATTAGTTGCATGGTATGTCTCTCTGTTGTCCACCTTGGGCACTGAAAAACTGTATGTTCCACCGAGTCTATGTTCTCCGCAATAGTGGCATTCTTCTTCCTCCTGGATTTTAAATCTCTTCAGGTATTGTCCGAAGGAGCCATGTCCGCCCATTACCTGAGTTATGTGGTAGTTTGTCTCGCCATGCGTTCTGTTCACCCATTTTCTTATATCCGGGATGATCTTCTTTGTCCACTGGGCCTTATCTTGCATCGCGCTCCATCTCCTCTGCCACTTCGTGAGGGTTTCTTCTCTCCGGTGTCTCTTCTCTTGGTGTCCGTTCCTGTGCGCCGCACAACGTTCCTCTATTAGAAGGTCGATCGGCGGTATGCCCGCAATTACCTGCAAGGCTTCCGTTGAGGTGGTTTTATAGGCACTACAGATTCTGAGCAGGGTCCTTCTCTGCACCTTCTGCATCAAGTATCTATACTTTTTGTATTTTATTGCCTCTGCCCAGATGGGTGCAGCATACAGCATAATCGAGTCTGTTACTGACGCCAAAATTCTACGCCTACTAGCCCTGGCTCCACCAAGGTTGGGCATTAGTCTGGCGAGGTGCTTTGTCATGTTTTCTGCCTTTTTAGCTGCGGTCTCAATGTGTTTCGTCATGCGCATGTTTTTATCGAAGTACACGCCTAAGTACTTTAGTGTTCCGGCTGTTGTTATTTGCACTCCATTTACATCTATGGTTACTTCGCGTAGCGTATTTCTTCCTATCAGAACTACCGCTTCTGTCTTGTGTGGGGCCAGTCGTAGCTCTTTCCGCGTCATCTCCCTCCGTACTCTAAGTATTGCAGTGTTTAGTGCTTCTGTAATGACTTCACCTGTTCGTCCACAGGCCACTATTGCTAGGTCGTCTGCATAGCCCACTAGGTCTATTCCCTGAGGCATATCAAGTTTCAGAATGCTATCATAGAAAATGTTCCATAATAGTGGTCCAATTAGCGATCCTTGTGGAACACCGCAGGTTACTTCTTTGTCTGCTGTTCGACCTATTTTCAGCTTCCGGTTTGTGAAATAGCTACATATTATTTGTATTAGGTATGTAGAGATTTCCCTGTCCCTTAGCTCCTGCACTATTGCGTGCCACGGGGCGCTATTGAAAGCGTTCTCTACATCAAGGGTTACCATGACACAGAACTTCCTTCCCTCTCGGCCTCCTGCGTTTGCGAGTTGGGCTATATTTTTAACCATCGCCATGGCATCGATGGTGGAGCGTCCCTTGCGGAATCCAAACTGTCTGTCACATAGTCCCCCTCTCTCGTCCAGTTCCTCCTGCAGTCTCTCGCAGATCAGTCGTTCCAGTAACTTCCCTGCCGTATCCAGCATGCACAGCGGACGGTACGTTTGTGACTCGTCTGGGTTTTTCTTCGGCTTTTCTAAGAGAACTAGTCTGGCCGCTTTCCATGGGTTTGGAAATTCCCTCCTGCTTAGTTGCCTATTATATACTTTTAGCGCGTAGTGCGGTTGTCTGTAAATCAGAACCTTGATTATTTCTCCGGGTATCGCATCCGGTCCTGGAGCTTTTCCCGCTTTAATTTTACTTGCAGCTCTTAGAATCTCCGCTTCGCTAAATGGTACCGGGTTATCTTCTGGCAGGTCTCTGGTTATTTCCTCCCATCTCTGTTTAGGCTTGTTTGGAAACAGTTTGTTTGCCTCCTTTTCCATCTCCTCTTGTGTTAATTGTATTTTCGGGTGAGTTCTCAACTTATTGCAGGCTATTTTATAGCCCTCCCCCCATACGTTGTCATCAATATCTTGGCAAACCTTCTTCCATGCCTCTTCTTTGGCGCTCCAAATCGCTTTCTTGAGGGTTTGTTGTTGGGCCTGGTATTGTCTTCTGCACCTAAGTTTTTCCTCCTCGGTCACGTTTGGCTTTTTATTTTTCCGCGTCATCTCTCTTCTCTTTTCCACGCACTGTTTTCTCGCCTCTGCTATCCTGTCATTCCACCAGTAGGCATATCTCCTCACGCGTGCCTTTGTTCTTTTTGGCAGTGTCTGGTCGCATGTGGTTTGTAGTTGTTGAACAAGGTCTTCTGGTGTTATTTCCTGTTGTGTTCGTTCTTGTTCCTCTATGTTTTGATCTAACTTTGTTGCAAAGTATTCCATTGCCTCCGGCTTCAACTTCCATCCGTGCGAAACATCTTGGTATCCAGTCGTGTTCATTCCATTACTTTGTTTTTCCACTTCGTAATATATGTTTCTGTGGTCGCTCAGATTTTCTATTTCCATCACCCTCCAATTTCGCACCCTTCTGCTAATGTTTGAAGTACAAAATGTTATATCTATGCAAGAGGACCTGTCTCCCTTTTGGTATGTAGGTATCTCCCCCGTGTTGAGGATTTGCAGATCGTCTGCGGCTAACCAATCAGCTAGGATTTTCCCTCGCCTGTCTTCTATGGTAGAGCCCCACAGTTTTGATTTCGCATTAAAATCACCTCCGATAAGTACCTTGCGACTACCTTGTGTGTGTATATTTTGCCGCAGATCGTTTAGTATTGTTTTGTACTGATCGTCATGTATGTTTGGTGAGCAGTAACAGTTGTATAGTACTATGTCCCCCATGCTTATCCAAACAAAGTCATCTCCACATCCGCTTTTAGTGACCCTTTTATTTCCTGGATTAATTCCCAGGTAGCTTCTTATTGCTGCGTTCTTTTTATTGCTGTAGAACCATTGTCCCTTCTCGATGTGTTTAATGTTTGGTTCTGACACCGCAACAAGATCAATTTGCATTTCCAGCGCAGTCTGCGATAGCAGGTCATGCGCGGGGCCGCTTCTGTTTAAATTTGTTTGTATAAGTTTTAGGTCCATGTTAGTAATGCGACTGACTGTTAAGTTGCTCCGCATTTGGTATCTTGTTTAGGGATTTAGATTTTTTGTGTTCTGTTGTGGCTCGTAGTTTCCTCACTTCCTCTCTGTATTTGTTACATTTCATGGAGTCTGCTTGGTGGCCTTCTACTTCGCATACGTAGCAGTATGGCTGGTTTGTACATGCAGTTGCAGAATGTCCTTTTTTATTGCATTTGAAGCAGGTATCTTCCATTGTTCTTCTGTCACTTGTGCATTCTCTCTTCGTGTGCCCATAAGATAAACAGTTGTGACATTTTGTAGGAACTAATATCTCGCTTATCTTACATCTTTGCCAGCCGATATTAATTTTCCCTATTCTAATCAATTGTTCTGCCTTTCTTTTCGGTAAGCTCACTGTAGCTACCATAGCATCGCCTCTTCTTGTGCCTTTCAGTGTGTTCACTTTTATGTCTCTTTTGTCTAATATTTCCATTTCAGGTATACACTCTATTGCTTTCTGTATATCTTCTTCTATTGTCCCTTCCACCAGATCCCTAATTACTACTATCTCGTCAATTCTGATTTCTTCTCGCATCGTTTTTAATATATTTGCGTAGGAGCTGGTCTGGTTTGAAGGTTTTATTTCCAGTGTTCTTTGTGTCGGTCTCGGTGTAATCCAGTCCCTATTTTTATCCTCCGTTTTCTTGAGCTGTTGGTACCTTTTTCTGTTTACAGCCCAGGTCATTTCGGTACTACTACCTTGTAAGGTACATTCTGTCATTTTCCTCATCCGTATCACGTCGTTTTCGGTAGTGTCGGCAATGACTATTTTTCTGCCTCCTCTTCTTTCCAGAATATTTTTCAGATTCCTAAAGGTGTTGAACATCCTTTCTTCGTTCTTTTCTACGTCATCGAGAGTCCAGCCTTCTTTTTTTGTTTCGACTCCCAGTAGATAAAGTCTACTTATGACTTCTTCTCGTTCTTCTGTTTCCTCGGCGTTTGTTATAAAGCTTTTATTTTCTAGATACATGATTTTGCCATATTCTAGCGATTGCTTTTCTATTAGGGTCTTAATCTGCGGATATTGCTCGGTATATGTTCTTATGAGACCATTTGTTTCTTTTTTGTAAGCGTCTATGATAATCGCCTTTTCATACTCTTCATTGTATCTTGTGGGTTTATTTTGTTCTAATTTTGTTTTCGTGTATACCTTCTCGTCCCAATCCATCTGCACGATGCTTTTGTAGCTTCCGTACTCCATATTTTCGAAGAGGTTTACACTGTCATCGTCCGTTTGCGTGGCTATTTCTCTTGTGTTCACTGCTAGTGTAGGCGTGCTTTGTTCGTTTTCCTTTATTGTTTGCGTTTCGGCTTCTACCACGAGTTTGTCTCTATCATATGTAGCCGTACCTTTCTCCAGCCAATTTTGTATGTCCTCGGCCATCAGCTGTTCCATTAAGTTCCTTAAGTTAATTGAGGCTTCTTTTATCTCCTTCTTTATGTTGTAGGCCGAGATATGTTCTTGTAGTGTGTCTATATTCTTTTGCATTTTTTTAATTACTCTCTTATAGATCTGTGCATTTTTCAGCCTTTGCTCACTTTCTCTCGATTGTGATTCGATAGTGGGACTTCCTTTCATTTTTCGCTTTTTATATACTCTTGCGTCTACCACCGTTTCTGGTCCTTTCCCATCTTCCGCGTCCTCATTGTCGTCGTTTTCTTCTGGTTCATTGTTTCCCTCGATGAGCCATTTGCTAAGTGAACCACTTGCACCGGGGGGTGGGGATTTAGTCAATCTAGTTCTCCTTTCGAACTTATCCATTAGCTGCCTTTCTAGCTGTTCTCGTTCCTTTATCTCTATTTCGGTCTCCGATTCTATATTAGGATGGTCCATTTCCAAAGGTTGGGGGTATAAAAAGGGGAGGTAGAAAAAAGGGGGGGATTTTCATGTGGACGTAAAGCCGCAGTCTCACAAAAACGTTTGCCACCACTCCCGTCCAAATCGGCCTTCTGGTTCAGAAGTTATGAGCTATTACAGGTGAAGGGAGGGGATTTCGGGGATTTTGGTGGGGGGTTTATGGGGGGGTTGGGTCACCAACACTTTCAAACAGAAGTTCAAAAAAGGTGGTGGGAGGGATAATAGTGGAGGGGGGGAGGGGGTAAAAGTCTTAATCGGTTAGAACTACCGCGTTCTTGCCTTCCCGGGCCAACAGGGTGGCAGAAGTAAGAGGAGCTACACGCTTTAAACTTGCTGGAATAGCAGCTCCAACAACACGCGCACAAGCACCTCCCGACCCTCCTGGTGTCCTAATAGCCCGCTGGCTTATGACGGTTTAATGAAAGTTTTCTAAGTCCGAGATGCCTAAAATTTTCTAAGTACAGCAAGTTTCGCTACACTCACTACTTTCCTGTGATCCTAATACACTGAGGTCTTCAACCACACACAATTCGTCACTGGGGCCCCGCGAGGCAAGCCCCTTTATCACGATTGGGGCAAGCCCCCCGCGTCGGTCTTAACCACACTTATTGCTCTTTAGCAGCGCTCGCAGAACACGTCCGTTCACGAACACACACTCTCGTAGGTGTAAGTCTAGGTGTAAGTCTTAGTGTAAGTGTAGGTGTAAGTGTAGGTGTAAGTCTAGGTGTAAGTCTAGGTGTAAGTCTTAGTGTAAGTGTAGGTGTAAGTGTAGGTGTAAGTCTAGGTGTAAGTCTAGGTGTAAGTCTAGGTGTAAGTATAGGTGTAAGTCTAGGTGTAAGTATAGGTGTAAGTCTAGGTGTAAGTATAGGTGTAAGTGTAGGTGTAAGTATAGGTGTAAGTATAGGTGTAAGTCTAGGTGTAAGTCTAGGTGTAAGTGTAGGTGTAAGTATAGGTGTAAGTCTAGGTGTAAGTGTAGGTGTAAGTCTAGGTGTAAGTCTTGGTGTAAGTATAGGTGTAAGTCTAGGTGTAAGTATAGGTGTAAGTGTAGGTGTAAGTATAGGTGTAAGTCTAGGTGTAAGTCTAGGTGTAAGTGTAGGTGTAAGTATAGGTGTAAGTCTAGGTGTAAGTCTAGGTGTAAGTGTAGGTGTAAGTCTAGGTGTAAGTATAGGTGTAAGTCTAGGTGTAAGTATAGGTGTAAGTGTAGGTGTAAGTATAGGTGTAAGTCTAGGTGTAAGTGTAGGTGTAAGTCTAGGTGTAAGTGTAGGTGTAAGTCTAGGTGTAAGTGTAGGTGTAAGTCTAGGTGTAAGTGTAGGTGTAAGTATAGGTGTAAGTGTAGGTGTAAGTATAGGTGTAAGTATAGGTGTAAGTCTAGGTGTAAGTCTAGGTGTAAGTGTAGGTGTAAGTATAGGTGTAAGTCTAGGTGTAAGTGTAGGTGTAAGTCTAGGTGTAAGTATAGGTGTAAGTCTAGGTGTAAGTATAGGTGTAAGTGTAGGTGTAAGTATAGGTGTAAGTCTAGGTGTAAGTCTAGGTGTAAGTGTAGGTGTAAGTATAGGTGTAAGTCTAGATGTAAGTGTAGGTGTAAGTCTAGGTGTAAGTCTTGGTGTAAGTGTAGGTGTAAGTGTAAGTGTAAGTCTAGGTGTAAGTGTAGGTGTAAGTATAGGTGTAAGTCTAGGTGTAAGTATAGGTGTAAGTCTAGGTGTAAGTATTGGTGTAAGTCTAGGTGTAAGTATAGGTGTAGGTCTAGGTGTAAGTGTAGGTGTGAGTCTAGGTGTAAATGTAGGTGTAAGTCTAGGTGTAGGTATAGGTGTAAGTCTAGGTGTAAGTGTAGGTGTAAGTCTAGGTGTAAGTCTAGGTGTAAGTGTAGGTGTAAGTCTAGGTGTAAGTGTAGGTGTAAGTCTAGGTGTAAGTGTAGGTGTAAGTATATGTGTAAGTGTAGGTGTAAGTATAAGTGTAAGTCTAGGTGTAAGTGTAGGTGTAAGTGTAGGTGTACGACTATGTGTAAGTCTAGGTGTAATTCTAGGTGTAAGTATAGGTGTAAGTCTAGGTGTAAGTCTAGGTGTAAGTGTAGGTGTAAGTCTAGGTGTAAGTGTAGGTGTAAGTCTAGGTGTAAGTGTAGGTGTAAGTATAGGTGTAAGTCTAGGTGTAAGTATAGGTGTAAGTCTAGGTGTAAGTCTAGGTGTAGGTCTAGGTGTAAGTGTAGGTGTAGGTATAGGTGTAAGTGTAGGTGTAAGTCTAGGTGTAAGTGTAGGTGTAAGTCTAGGTCTAGGTGTAGGTGTAAGTATAGGTGTAAGTCTAGGTGTAAGTATAGGTGTAAGTCTAGGTGTAAGTCTAGGTGTAAGTCTAGGTGTATGTGTAGGTGTAGGTATAGGTGTAAGTCTAGGTGTAAGTCTAGGTGTAAGTCTAGGTGTAAGTGTAGGTGTAGGTATAGGTGTAAGTCTAGGTGTAAGTATAGGTGTAAGTCTAGGTTTAAGTCTAGGTGTAAGTCTAGGTGTAAGTGTAGGTGTAAGTAAAGGTGTAAGTCTAGGTGTAAGCATAGGTGTAAGTCTAGGTGTAAGTATTGGTGTAAGTCTAGGTGTAAGTATAGGTGTAAGTCTAGGTGTAAGTGTAGGTGTAAGTCTAGGTGTAAGTATAGGTGTAAGTCTAGGTGTAAGTGTAGGTGTAAGTCTAGGTGTAAGTGTAATTGTAAGTCTAGGTGTAAGTGGAGGTGTAAGTATAGGTGTAAGTGTAGGTGTAAGTATAGGTAGAAGTCTAGGTGTAAGTGTAAGTGTTAGTGTAGGTGTAAGTCTAGGTGTAAGTGTAGGTGTAAGACTAGGTGTAGGTGTAGGTGTAAGTCTAGGTGTAAGTCAAGGTGTAAGTGTAGGTGTAAGTATAGGTGTAAGTGTAGGTGTAAGTCTAGGTGTAAGTCTAGGTGTAAGTGTAGGTGTAAGTATATGTGTAAGTCTAGGTGTAAGTATAGGTGTAAGTCTAGGTGTAAGTCTAGGTGTAAGTGTAGGTGTAAGTCTAGGTGTAAGTCTAGGTGTAAGTCTAGGTGTAAGTCTAGGTGTAAATCTAGGTGTAAGTCTAGGTGTAAGTCTAGGTGTAAGTGTAGGTGTAAGTCTAGGTGTAAGTCTAGGTGTAAGTCTAGGTGTAAGTGTAGGTGTAAGTCTAGGTGTAAGTCTAGGTGTAAGTCTAGGTGTAAGTCTAGGTGTAAGTGTAGGTGTAAGTCTAGGTGTAAGTCTAGGTGTAAGTCTAGGTGTAAGTGTAGGTGTAAGTATAGGTGTAAGTCTAGGTGTAAGTATAGGTGTAAGTCTAGGTGTAAGTCTAGGTGTAAGTCTAGGTGTAAGTCTAGGTGTAAGTGTAGGTGTAAGTCTAGGTGTAAGTCTAGGTGTAAGTGTAGGTGTAAGTATAGGTGTAAGTCTAGGTGTAAGTATAGGTGTAAGTCTAGGTGTAAGTGTAGGTGTAAGTCTAGGTGTAAGTCTAGGTGTAAGTCTAGGTGTAAGTGTAGGTGTAAGTATAGGTGTAAGTCTAGGTGTAAGTATAGGTGTAAGTCTAGGTGTAAGTCTAGGTGTAAGTCTAGGTGTAAGTCTAGGTGTAAGTGTAGGTGTAAGTCTAGGTGTAAGTCTAGGTGTAAGTCTAGGTGTAAGTCTAGGTGTAAGTGTAGGTGTAAGTCTAGGTGTAAGTCTAGGTGTAAGTCTAGGTGTAAGTGTAGGTGTAAGTATAGGTGTAAGTATAGGTGTAAGTCTAGGTGTGAGTCTAGGTGTAAATGTAGGTGTAAGTCTAGGTGTAAGTATAAGTGTAAGTCTAGGTGTAAGTCTAGGTGTAAGTGTAGGTGTAAGTCTAGGTGTAAGTCTAGGTGTAAGTCTAGGTGTAAGTCTAGGTGTAAGTGTAGGTGTAAGTCTAGGTGTAAGTCTAGGTGTAAGTCTAGGTGTAAGTGTAGGTGTAAGTATAGGTGTAAGTCTAGGTGTAAGTATAGGTGTAAGTCTAGGTGTAAGTCTAGGTGTAAGTCTAGGTGTAAGTCTAGGTGTAAGTGTAGGTGTAAGTCTAGGTGTAAGTCTAGGTGTAAGTGTAGGTGTAAGTATAGGTGTAAGTCTAGGTGTAAGTATAGGTGTAAGTCTAGGTGTAAGTCTAGGTGTAAGTCTAGGTGTAAGTCTAGGTGTAAGTGTAGGTGTAAGTCTAGGTGTAAGTCTAGGTGTAAGTCTAGGTGTAAGTGTAGGTGTGAGTCTAGGTGTAAATGTAGGTGTAAGTCTAGGTGTAAGTATAGGTGTAAGTCTAGGTGTAAGTGTAGGTGTAGGTATAGGTGTAAGTCTAGGTGTAAGTGTAGGTGTAAGTCTAGGTGTAAGTCTAGGTGTAAGTCTAGGTGTAAGTCTAGGTGTAAGTGTAGGTGTAAGTCTAGGTGTAAGTGTAGGTGTAAGTCTAGGTGTAAGTGTAGGTGTAAGTCTAGGTGTAAGTGTAGGTGTAAGTATATGTGTAAGTGTAGGTGTAAGTATAGGTGTAAGTCTAGGTGTAAGTGTAGGTGTAAGTGTAGGTGTACGACTATGTGTAAGTCTAGGTGTAAGTGTAGGTGTAAGTATATGTGTAAGTGTAGGTGTAAGTATAGGTGTAAGTCTAGGTGTAAGTGTAGGTGTAAGTCTAGGTGTAAGTGTAGGTGTAAGTCTAGGTGTAAGTGTAGGTGTAAGTATATGTGTAAGTGTAGGTGTAAGTATAGGTGTAAGTCTAGGTGTAAGTATAGGTGTAAGTCTAGGTGTAAGTCTAGGTGTAAGTGTAGGTGTAAGTCTAGGTGTAAGTGTAGGTGTAAGTCTAGGTGTAAGTGTAGGTGTAAGTATAGGTGTAAGTCTAGGTGTAAGTATAGGTGTAAGTCTAAGTGTAAGTCTAGGTGTAGGTCTAGGTGTAAGTGTAGGTGTAGGTATAGGTGTAAGTGTAGGTGTAAGTCTAGGTGTAAGTGTAGGTGTAAGTCTAGGTCTAAGTGTAGGTGTAAGTATAGGTGTAAGTCTAGGTGTAAGTATAGGTGTAAGTCTAGGTGTAAGTCTAGGTGTAAGTCTAGGTGTAAGTGTAGGTGTAGGTATAGGTGTAAGTCTAGGTGTAAGTCTAGGTGTAAGTCTAGGTGTAAGTGTAGGTGTAGGTATAGGTGTAAGTCTAGGTGTAAGTATAGGTGTAAGTCTAGGTTTAAGTCTAGGTGTAAGTCTAGGTGTAAGTGTAGGTGTAAGTAAAGGTGTAAGTCTAGGTGTAAGCATAGGTGTAAGTCTAGGTGTAAGTATTGGTGTAAGTCTAGGTGTAAGTATAGGTGTAAGTCTAGGTGTAAGTGTAGGTGTAAGTCTAGGTGTAAGTATAGGTGTAAGTCTAGGTGTAAGTGTAGGTGTAAGTCTAGGTGTAAGTGTAATTGTAAGTCTAGGTGTAAGTGGAGGTGTAAGTATAGGTGTAAGTGTAGGTGTAAGTATAGGTATAAGTCTAGGTGTAAGTGTAAGTGTTAGTGTAGGTGTAAGTCTAGGTGTAAGTGTAGTTGTAAGACTAGGTGTAGGTGTAGGTGTAAGTCTAGGTGTAAGTCAAGGTGTAAGTGTAGGTGTAAGTATAGGTGTAAGTGTAGGTGTAAGTCTAGGTGTAAGTCTAGGTGTAAGTGTAGGTGTAAGTAGAGGTGTAAGTCTAGGTGTAAGTATAGGTGTAAGTCTAGGTGTAAGTCTAGGTGTAAGTGTAGGTGTAAGTCTAGGTGTAAGTCTAGGTGTAAGTCTAGGTGTAAGTGTAGGTGTGAGTCTAGGTGTAAATGTAGGTGTAAGTCTAGGTGTAAGTATAGGTGTAAGTCTATGTGTAAGTCTAGATGTAAGTGTAGGTGTAAGTCTAGGTGTAAGTCTAGGTGTAAGTCTAGGTGTAAGTCTAGGTGTAAGTGTAGGTGTAAGTCTAGGTGTAAGTCTAGGTGTAAGTCTAGGTGTAAGTGTAGGTGTAAGTATAGGTGTAAGTCTAGGTGTAAGTATAGGTGTAAGTCTAGGTGTAAGTCTAGGTGTAAGTCTAGGTGTAAGTCTAGGTGTTAGTGTAGGTGTAAGTCTAGGTGTAAGTCTAGGTGTAAGTGTAGGTGTAGGTATAGGTGTAAGTCTAGGTGTAAGTATAGGTGTAAGTCTAGGTGTAAGTCTAGGTGTAAGTCTAGGTGTAAGTCTAGGTGTAAGTGTAGGTGTAAGTCTAGGTGTAAGTCTAGGTGTAAGTCTAGGTGTAAGTGTAGGTGTGAGTCTAGGTGTAAATGTAGGTGTAAGTCTAGGTGTAAGTATAGGTGTAAGTCTAGGTGTAAGTCTAGGTGTAAGTGTAGGTGTAAGTCTAGGTGTAAGTCTAGGTGTAAGTCTAGGTGTAAGTCTAGGTGTAAGTGTAGGTGTAAGTCTAGGTGTAAGTCTAGGTGTAAGTCTAGGTGTAAGTGTAGGTGTAAGTATAGGTGTAAGTCTAGGTGTAAGTATAGGTGTAAGTCTAGGTGTAAGTCTAAGTGTAAGTCTAGGTGTAAGTCTAGGTGTAAGTGTAGGTGTAAGTCTAGGTGTAAATCTAGGTGTAAGTGTAGGTGTGAGTCTAGGTGTAAATGTAGGTGTAAGTCTAGGTGTAAGTATTGGTGTAAGTCTAGATGTAAGTATAAGTGTAAGTCTAGTTGTAAGTGTAGGTGTGAGTCTAGCTGTAAATGTAGGTGTAAGTCTAGGTGTAAGTATAGGTGTAATTCTAGGTGTAAGTATAGGTGTAAGTGTAGGTGTAAGTCTAGGTGTAAGTATAGGTGTAAGTCTAGGTGTAAGTATAGGTGTAAGTGTAGGTGTAAGTATAGGTGTCAGTCTAGGTGTAAGTCTAGATGTAAGTGTAGGTGTAAGTATAGGTGTAAGTCTAGGTGTAAGTGTAGGTGTAAGTCTAGGTGTAAGTCTTGGTGTAAGTGTAGGTGTAAGTGTAGGTGTAAGTCTAGGTGTAAGTCTAGGTGTAAGTCTAGGTGTAAGTATAGGTGTAAGTCTAGGTGTAAGTATAGGTGTAAGTCTAGGTGTAAGTATAGGTGTAAGTGTAGGTGTAAGTATAAGTGTAAGTATAGGTGTAAGTCTAGGTGTAAGTCTAGGTGTAAGTGTAGGTGTAAGTATAGGTGTAAGTCTAGGTGTAAGTGTAGGTGTAAGTCTAGGTGTAAGTCTTGGTGTAAGTGTAGGGGTAAGTGTAAGTGTAAGTCTAGGTGTAAGTGTAGGTGTAAGTCTAGGTGTAAGTATAGGTGTAAGTCTAGGTGTAAGTATAGGTGTAAGTGTAGGTGTAAGTATAGGTGTAAGTCTAGGTGTAAGTCTAGGTGTAAGTGTAGGTGTAAGTATAGGTGTAAGTCTAGTTGTAAGTGTAGGTGTAAGTCTAGGTGTAAGTCTTGGTGTAAGTGTAGGTGTAAGTGTAAGTGTAAGTCTAGGTGTAAGTGTAGGTGTAAGTATAGGTGCAAGTCTAGGTGTAAGTATAGGTGTAAGTCTAGGTGTAAGTATTGGTGTAAGTCTAGGTGTAAGTATAGGTGTAGGTCTAGGTGTAAGTGTGAGTCTAGGTGTAAATGTAGGTGTAAGTCTAGGTGTAAGTATAGGTGTAAGTCTAGGTGTAAGTGTAGGTGTAAGTCTAGGTGTAAGTCTAGGTGTAAGTGTAGGTGTAAGTCTTGGTGTAAGTGTAGGTGTAAGTCTAGGTGTAAGTGTAGGTGTAAGTATATGTGTAAGTGTAGGTGTAAGTATAGGTGTAAGTCTAGGTGTAAGTGTAGGTGTAAGTGTAGGTGTACGACTATGTGTAAGTCTAGGTGTAATTCTAGGTGTAAGTATAGGTGTAAGTCTAGGTGTAAGTCTAGGTGTAAGTGTAGGTGTAAGTCTAAGTGTAAGTGTAGGTGTAAGTCTAGGTGTAAGTCTAGGTGTAAGTCTAGGTGTAAGTGTAGGTGTAAGTATAGGTGTAAGTCTAGGTGTAAGTATAGGTGTAAGTCTAGGTGTAAGTCTAAGTGTAAGTCTAGGTGTAAGTCTAGGTGTAAGTGTAGGTGTAAGTCTAGGTCTAAGTCTAGGTGTAAGTGTAGGTGTGAGTCTAGGTGTAAATGTAGGTGTAAGTCTAGGTGTAAGTCTAGATGTAAGTATAAGTGTAAGTCTAGTTGTAAGTGTAGGTGTGAGTCTAGGTGTAAATGTAGGTGTAAGTCTAGGTGTAAGTATAAGTGTAATTCTAGGTGTAAGTCTAGGTGTAAGTGTAGGTGTAAGTCTAGGTGTAAGTATAGGTGTAAGTCTAGGTGTAAGTATAGGTGTAAGTGTAGGTTTAAGTATAGGTGTCAGTCTAGGTGTAAGTCTAGATGTAAGTGTAGGTGTAAGTATAGGTGTAAGTCTAGGTGTAAGTGTAGGTGTAAGTCTAGGTGTAAGTCTTGGTGTAAGTGTAGGTGTAAGTGTAGGTGTAAGTCTAGGTGTAAGTCTAGGTGTAAGTCTAGGTGTAAGTATAGGTGTAAGTCTAGGTGTAAGTATAGGTGTAAGTCTAGGTGTAAGTATAGGTGTAAGTGTAGGTGTAAGTATAGGTGTAAGTATAGGTGTAAGTCTAGGTGTAAGTCTAGGTGTAAGTGTAGGTGTAAGTATAGGTGTAAGTCTAGGTGTAAGTTTAGGTGTAAGTCTAGGTGTAAGTCTTGGTGTAAGTGTAGGGGTAAGTGTAAGTGTAAGTCTAGGTGTAAGTGTAGGTGTAAGTCTAGGTGTAAGTATAGGTGTAAGTCTAGGTGTAAGTATAGGTGTAAGTGTAGGTGTAAGTATAGGTGTAAGTCTAGGTGTAAGTCTAGGTGTAAGTGTAGGTGTAAGTATAGGTGTAAGTCTAGGTGTAAGTGTAGGTGTAAGTCTAGGTGTAAGTCTTGGTGTAAGTGTAGGTGTAAGTGTAAGTGTAAGTCTAGGTGTAAGTGTAGGTGTAAGTATAGGTGTAAGTCTAGGTGTAAGTATAGGTGTAAGTCTAGGTGTAAGTATTGGTGTAAGTCTAGGTGTAAGTATAGGTGTAGGTCTAGGTGTAAGTGTAGGTGTGAGTCTAGGTGTAAATGTAGGTGTAAGTCTAGGTGTAAGTATAGGTGTAAGTCTAGGTGTAAGTGTAGGTGTAAGTCTAGGTGTAAGTCTAGGTGTAAGTGTAGGTGTAAGTCTAGGTGTAAGTGTAGGTGTAAGTCTAGGTGTAAGTGTAGGTGTAAGTATATGTGTAAGGAAGGTGTAAGTATAGGTGTAAGTCTAGGTGTATGTGTAGGTGTAAGTGTAGGTGTACGACTATGTGTAAGTCTAGGTGTAATTCTAGGTGTAAGTATAGGTGTAAGTCTAGGTGTAAGTCTAGGTGTAAGTGTAGGTGTAAGTCTAAGTGTAAGTGTAGGTGTAAGTCTAGGTGTAAGTGTAGGTGTAAGTATAGGTGTAAGTCTAGGTGTAAGTATAGGTGTAAGTCTAGGTGTAAGTATAGGTGTAAGTCTAGGTGTAAGTCTAGGTGTAAGTCTAGGTGTAAGTGTAGGTGTAAGTCTAGGTGTAAGTCTAGGTATAAGTGTAGGTGTAAGTATAGGTGTAAGTCTAGGTGTAAGTATAGGTGTAAGTCTAGGTGTAAGTGTAGGTGTAGGTATAGGTGTAAGTGTAGGTGCAAGTCTAGGTGTAAGTGTAGGTGTAAGTCTAGGTGTAAGTGTAGGTGTAAGTATAGGTGTAAGTCTAGGTGTAAGTATAGGTGTAAGTCTAAGTGTAAGTCTAGGTGTAAGTCTAGGTGTAAGTGTAGGTGTAGGTATAGGTGTAAGTCTAGGTGTAAGTCTAGGTGTAAGTCTAGGTGTAAGTGTAGGTGTAGGTATAGGTGTAAGTCTAGGTGTAAGTATAGGTGTAAGTCTAGGTTTAAGTCTAGGTGTAAGTCTAGGTGTAAGTGTAGGTGTAAGTAAAGGTGTAAGTCTAGGTGTAAGCATAGGTCTAAGTCTAGGTGTAAGTATT
The DNA here is from genome assembly GCA_940337035.1 of Agriotes lineatus. Taxonomy (NCBI): domain Eukaryota; kingdom Metazoa; phylum Arthropoda; class Insecta; order Coleoptera; family Elateridae; genus Agriotes; species Agriotes lineatus. The sequence goes on along the minus strand of CALNHX010002732.1, from coordinate 49,374 downwards.
GGTGTAAGTCTAGGTGTAAGTATAGGTGTAAGTCTAGGTGTAAGTGTAGGTGTAAGTCTAGGTGTAAGTATAGGTGTAAGTCTAGGTGTAAGTGTAGGTGTAAGTCTAGGTGTAAGTGTAATTGTAAGTCTAGGTGTAAGTGGAGGTGTAAGTATAGGTGTAAGTGTAGGTGTAAGTGTAGGTGTAAGTCTAGGTGTAGGTGTAGGTGTAAGTCTAGGTGTAAGTCAAGGTGTAAGTATTGGTGTAAGTCTAGGTGTAAGTATAGGTGTAAGTCTAGGTGTAAGTGTAGGTGTAAGTCTAGGTGTAAGTATAGGTGTAAGTCTAGGTGTAAGTGTAGATGTAAGTCTAGGTGTAAGTGTAATTGTAAGTCTAGGTGTAAGTGTAAGTGTTAGTGTAAGTGTAAGTCTAGGTATAAGTGTAGGTGTAAGTATAGGTGTAAGTCTAGGTGTAAGTATAGGTGTAAGTCTAGGTGTAAGTCTAGGTGTAAGTCTAGGTGTAAGTCTAGGTGTAAGTCTAGGTGTAAGTGTAGGTGTAAGTCTAGGTGTAAGTCTAGGTGTAAGTCTAGGTGTAAGTCTAGGTGTAAGTGTAGGTGTAAGTCTAGGTGTAAGTCTAGGTGTAAGTCTAGGTGTAAGTCTAGGTGTAAGTGTAGGTGTAAGTATAGGTGTAAGTCTAGGTGTAAGTGTAGGTGTAAGTATAGGTGTAAGTCTAGGTGTAAGTATAGGTGTAAGTCTAGGTGTAAGTCTAGGTGTAAGTGTAGGTGTAAGTCTAGGTGTAAGTCAAGGTGTAAGTGTAGGTGTAAGTATAGGTGTAAGTCTAGGTGTAAGTATAGGTGTAAGTCTAGGTGTAAGTCTAGGTGTAAGTCTAGGTGTAAGTCTAGGTGTAAGTGTAGGTGTAAGTCTAGGTGTAAGTCTAGGTGTAAGTCTAGGTGTAAGTGTAGGTGTAAGTATAGGTGTAAGTCTAGGTGTAAGTATAGGTGTAAGTCTAGGTGTAAGTCTAGGTGTAAGTCTAGGTGTAAGTCTAGGTGTAAGTGTAGGTGTAAGTCTAGGTGTAAGTCTAGGTGTAAGTGTAGGTGTAAGTATAGGTGTAAGTCTAGGTGTAAGTATAGGTGTAAGTCTAGGTGTAAGTCTAGGTGTAAGTCTAGGTGTAAGTGTAGGTGTAAGTCTAGGTGTAAGTCTAGGTGTAAGTCTAGGTGTAAGTGTAGGTGTAAGTATAGGTGTAAGTCTAGGTGTAAGTATAGGTGTAAGTCTAGGTGTAAATCTAGGTGTAAGTCTAGGTGTAAGTCTAGGTGTAAGTGTAGGTGTAAGTCTAGGTGTTAGTCTAGGTGTAAGTCTAGGTGTAAGTGTAGGTGTAAGTATAGGTGTAAGTCTAGGTGTAAGTCTAGGTGTAAGTCTAGGTGTAAGTCTAGGTGTAAGTCTAGGTGTAAGTGTAGGTGTAAGTCTAGGTGTAAGTCTAGGTGTAAGTCTAGGTGTAAGTGTAGGTGTAAGTATAGGTGTAAGTATAGGTGTAAGTCTAGGTGTGAGTCTAGGTGTAAATGTAGGTGTAAGTCTAGGTGTAAGTATAAGTGTAAGTCTAGGTGTAAGTCTAGGTGTAAGTGTAGGTGTAAGTCTAGGTGTAAGTCTAGGTGTAAGTCTAGGTGTAAGTCTAGGTGTAAGTGTAGGTGTAAGTCTAGGTGTAAGTCTAGGTGTAAGTCTAGGTGTAAGTGTAGGTGTAAGTATAGGTGTAAGTCTAGGTGTAAGTATAGGTGTAAGTCTAGGTGTAAGTCTAGGTGTAAGTCTAGGTGTAAGTCTAGGTGTAAGTGTAGGTGTAAGTCTAGGTGTAAGTCTAGGTGTAAGTGTAGGTGTAAGTATAGGTGTAAGTCTAGGTGTAAGTATAGGTGTAAGTCTAGGTGTAAGTCTAGGTGTAAGTCTAGGTGTAAGTCTAGGTGTAAGTGTAGGTGTAAGTCTAGGTGTAAGTCTAGGTGTAAGTCTAGGTGTAAGTGTAGGTGTGAGTCTAGGTGTAAATGTAGGTGTAAGTCTAGGTGTAAGTATAGGTGTAAGTCTAGGTGTAAGTCTAGGTGTAAGTGTAGGTGTAAGTCTAGGTGTAAGTCTAGGTGTAAGTCTAGGTGTAAGTCTAGGTGTAAGTGTAGGTGTAAGTCTAGGTGTAAGTGTAGGTGTAAGTCTAGGTGTAAGTGTAGGTGTAAGTCTAGGTGTAAGTGTAGGTGTAAGTATATGTGTAAGTGTAGGTGTAAGTATAGGTGTAAGTCTAGGTGTAAGTGTAGGTGTAAGTGTAGGTGTACGACTATGTGTAAGTCTAGGTGTAAGTGTAGGTGTAAGTATATGTGTAAGTGTAGGTGTAAGTATAGGTGTAAGTCTAGGTGTAAGTGTAGGTGTAAGTCTAGGTGTAAGTGTAGGTGTAAGTCTAGGTGTAAGTGTAGGTGTAAGTATATGTGTAAGTGTAGGTGTAAGTATAGGTGTAAGTCTAGGTGTAAGTATAGGTGTAAGTCTAGGTGTAAGTCTAGGTGTAAGTGTAGGTGTAAGTCTAGGTGTAAGTGTAGGTGTAAGTCTAGGTGTAAGTGTAGGTGTAAGTATAGGTGTAAGTCTAGGTGTAAGTATAGGTGTAAGTCTAAGTGTAAGTCTAGGTGTAGGTCTAGGTGTAAGTGTAGGTGTAGGTATAGGTGTAAGTGTAGGTGTAAGTCTAGGTGTAAGTGTAGGTGTAAGTCTAGGTCTAAGTGTAGGTGTAAGTATAGGTGTAAGTCTAGGTGTAAGTATAGGTGTAAGTCTAGGTGTAAGTCTAGGTGTAAGTCTAGGTGTAAGTGTAGGTGTAGGTATAGGTGTAAGTCTAGGTGTAAGTCTAGGTGTAAGTCTAGGTGTAAGTGTAGGTGTAGGTATAGGTGTAAGTCTAGGTGTAAGTATAGGTGTAAGTCTAGGTTTAAGTCTAGGTGTAAGTCTAGGTGTAAGTGTAGGTGTAAGTAAAGGTGTAAGTCTAGGTGTAAGCATAGGTGTAAGTCTAGGTGTAAGTATTGGTGTAAGTCTAGGTGTAAGTATAGGTGTAAGTCTAGGTGTAAGTGTAGGTGTAAGTCTAGGTGTAAGTATAGGTGTAAGTCTAGGTGTAAGTGTAGGTGTAAGTCTAGGTGTAAGTGTAATTGTAAGTCTAGGTGTAAGTGGAGGTGTAAGTATAGGTGTAAGTGTAGGTGTAAGTATAGGTATAAGTCTAGGTGTAAGTGTAAGTGTTAGTGTAGGTGTAAGTCTAGGTGTAAGTGTAGTTGTAAGACTAGGTGTAGGTGTAGGTGTAAGTCTAGGTGTAAGTCAAGGTGTAAGTGTAGGTGTAAGTATAGGTGTAAGTGTAGGTGTAAGTCTAGGTGTAAGTCTAGGTGTAAGTGTAGGTGTGAGTCTAGGTGTAAATGTAGGTGTAAGTCTAGGTGTAAGTATAGGTGTAAGTCTATGTGTAAGTCTAGATGTAAGTGTAGGTGTAAGTCTAGGTGTAAGTCTAGGTGTAAGTCTAGGTGTAAGTCTAGGTGTAAGTGTAGGTGTAAGTCTAGGTGTAAGTCTAGGTGTAAGTCTAGGTGTAAGTGTAGGTGTAAGTATAGGTGTAAGTCTAGGTGTAAGTCTAGGTGTAAGTCTAGGTGTAAGTGTAGGTGTGAGTCTAGGTGTAAATGTAGGTGTAAGTCTAGGTGTAAGTATAGGTGTAAGTCTATGTGTAAGTCTAGATGTAAGTGTAGGTGTAAGTCTAGGTGTAAGTCTAGGTGTAAGTCTAGGTGTAAGTCTAGGTGTAAGTGTAGGTGTAAGTCTAGGTGTAAGTCTAGGTGTAAGTCTAGGTGTAAGTGTAGGTGTAAGTATAGGTGTAAGTCTAGGTGTAAGTATAGGTGTAAGTCTAGGTGTAAGTCTAGGTGTAAGTCTAGGTGTAAGTCTAGGTGTTAGTGTAGGTGTAAGTCTAGGTGTAAGTCTAGGTGTAAGTGTAGGTGTAGGTATAGGTGTAAGTCTAGGTGTAAGTATAGGTGTAAGTCTAGGTGTAAGTCTAGGTGTAAGTCTAGGTGTAAGTCTAGGTGTAAGTGTAGGTGTAAGTCTAGGTGTAAGTCTAGGTGTAAGTCTAGGTGTAAGTGTAGGTGTGAGTCTAGGTGTAAATGTAGGTGTAAGTCTAGGTGTAAGTATAGGTGTAAGTCTAGGTGTAAGTCTAGGTGTAAGTGTAGGTGTAAGTCTAGGTGTAAGTCTAGGTGTAAGTCTAGGTGTAAGTCTAGGTGTAAGTGTAGGTGTAAGTCTAGGTGTAAGTCTAGGTGTAAGTCTAGGTGTAAGTGTAGGTGTAAGTATAGGTGTAAGTCTAGGTGTAAGTATAGGTGTAAGTCTAGGTGTAAGTCTAAGTGTAAGTCTAGGTGTAAGTCTAGGTGTAAGTGTAGGTGTAAGTCTAGGTGTAAATCTAGGTGTAAGTGTAGGTGTGAGTCTAGGTGTAAATGTAGGTGTAAGTCTAGGTGTAAGTATTGGTGTAAGTCTAGATGTAAGTATAAGTGTAAGTCTAGTTGTAAGTGTAGGTGTGAGTCTAGCTGTAAATGTAGGTGTAAGTCTAGGTGTAAGTATAGGTGTAATTCTAGGTGTAAGTATAGGTGTAAGTGTAGGTGTAAGTCTAGGTGTAAGTATAGGTGTAAGTCTAGGTGTAAGTATAGGTGTAAGTGTAGGTGTAAGTATAGGTGTCAGTCTAGGTGTAAGTCTAGATGTAAGTGTAGGTGTAAGTATAGGTGTAAGTCTAGGTGTAAGTGTAGGTGTAAGTCTAGGTGTAAGTCTTGGTGTAAGTGTAGGTGTAAGTGTAGGTGTAAGTCTAGGTGTAAGTCTAGGTGTAAGTCTAGGTGTAAGTATAGGTGTAAGTCTAGGTGTAAGTATAGGTGTAAGTCTAGGTGTAAGTATAGGTGTAAGTGTAGGTGTAAGTATAAGTGTAAGTATAGGTGTAAGTCTAGGTGTAAGTCTAGGTGTAAGTGTAGGTGTAAGTATAGGTGTAAGTCTAGGTGTAAGTGTAGGTGTAAGTCTAGGTGTAAGTCTTGGTGTAAGTGTAGGGGTAAGTGTAAGTGTAAGTCTAGGTGTAAGTGTAGGTGTAAGTCTAGGTGTAAGTATAGGTGTAAGTCTAGGTGTAAGTATAGGTGTAAGTGTAGGTGTAAGTATAGGTGTAAGTCTAGGTGTAAGTCTAGGTGTAAGTGTAGGTGTAAGTATAGGTGTAAGTCTAGTTGTAAGTGTAGGTGTAAGTCTAGGTGTAAGTCTTGGTGTAAGTGTAGGTGTAAGTGTAAGTGTAAGTCTAGGTGTAAGTGTAGGTGTAAGTATAGGTGCAAGTCTAGGTGTAAGTATAGGTGTAAGTCTAGGTGTAAGTATTGGTGTAAGTCTAGGTGTAAGTATAGGTGTAGGTCTAGGTGTAAGTGTGAGTCTAGGTGTAAATGTAGGTGTAAGTCTAGGTGTAAGTATAGGTGTAAGTCTAGGTGTAAGTGTAGGTGTAAGTCTAGGTGTAAGTCTAGGTGTAAGTGTAGGTGTAAGTCTTGGTGTAAGTGTAGGTGTAAGTCTAGGTGTAAGTGTAGGTGTAAGTATATGTGTAAGTGTAGGTGTAAGTATAGGTGTAAGTATAGGTGTAAGTGTAGGTGTAAGTGTAGGTGTACGACTATGTGTAAGTCTAGGTGTAATTCTAGGTGTAAGTATAGGTGTAAGTCTAGGTGTAAGTCTAGGTGTAAGTGTAGGTGTAAGTCTAAGTGTAAGTGTAGGTGTAAGTCTAGGTGTAAGTCTAGGTGTAAGTCTAGGTGTAAGTGTAGGTGTAAGTATAGGTGTAAGTCTAGGTGTAAGTATAGGTGTAAGTCTAGGTGTAAGTCTAAGTGTAAGTCTAGGTGTAAGTCTAGGTGTAAGTGTAGGTGTAAGTCTAGGTCTAAGTCTAGGTGTAAGTGTAGGTGTGAGTCTAGGTGTAAATGTAGGTGTAAGTCTAGGTGTAAGTCTAGATGTAAGTATAAGTGTAAGTCTAGTTGTAAGTGTAGGTGTGAGTCTAGGTGTAAATGTAGGTGTAAGTCTAGGTGTAAGTATAAGTGTAATTCTAGGTGTAAGTCTAGGTGTAAGTGTAGGTGTAAGTCTAGGTGTAAGTATAGGTGTAAGTCTAGGTGTAAGTATAGGTGTAAGTGTAGGTTTAAGTATAGGTGTCAGTCTAGGTGTAAGTCTAGATGTAAGTGTAGGTGTAAGTATAGGTGTAAGTCTAGGTGTAAGTGTAGGTGTAAGTCTAGGTGTAAGTCTTGGTGTAAGTGTAGGTGTAAGTGTAGGTGTAAGTCTAGGTGTAAGTCTAGGTGTAAGTCTAGGTGTAAGTATAGGTGTAAGTCTAGGTGTAAGTATAGGTGTAAGTCTAGGTGTAAGTATAGGTGTAAGTGTAGGTGTAAGTATAGGTGTAAGTATAGGTGTAAGTCTAGGTGTAAGTCTAGGTGTAAGTGTAGGTGTAAGTATAGGTGTAAGTCTAGGTGTAAGTTTAGGTGTAAGTCTAGGTGTAAGTCTTGGTGTAAGTGTAGGGGTAAGTGTAAGTGTAAGTCTAGGTGTAAGTGTAGGTGTAAGTCTAGGTGTAAGTATAGGTGTAAGTCTAGGTGTAAGTATAGGTGTAAGTGTAGGTGTAAGTATAGGTGTAAGTCTAGGTGTAAGTCTAGGTGTAAGTGTAGGTGTAAGTATAGGTGTAAGTCTAGGTGTAAGTGTAGGTGTAAGTCTAGGTGTAAGTCTTGGTGTAAGTGTAGGTGTAAGTGTAAGTGTAAGTCTAGGTGTAAGTGTAGGTGTAAGTATAGGTGTAAGTCTAGGTGTAAGTATAGGTGTAAGTCTAGGTGTAAGTATTGGTGTAAGTCTAGGTGTAAGTATAGGTGTAGGTCTAGGTGTAAGTGTAGGTGTGAGTCTAGGTGTAAATGTAGGTGTAAGTCTAGGTGTAAGTATAGGTGTAAGTCTAGGTGTAAGTGTAGGTGTAAGTCTAGGTGTAAGTCTAGGTGTAAGTGTAGGTGTAAGTCTAGGTGTAAGTGTAGGTGTAAGTCTAGGTGTAAGTGTAGGTGTAAGTATATGTGTAAGGGAGGTGTAAGTATAGGTGTAAGTCTAGGTGTATGTGTAGGTGTAAGTGTAGGTGTACGACTATGTGTAAGTCTAGGTGTAATTCTAGGTGTAAGTATAGGTGTAAGTCTAGGTGTAAGTCTAGGTGTAAGTGTAGGTGTAAGTCTAAGTGTAAGTGTAGGTGTAAGTCTAGGTGTAAGTGTAGGTGTAAGTATAGGTGTAAGTCTAGGTGTAAGTATAGGTGTAAGTCTAGGTGTAAGTATAGGTGTAAGTCTAGGTGTAAGTCTAGGTGTAAGTCTAGGTGTAAGTGTAGGTGTAAGTCTAGGTGTAAGTCTAGGTATAAGTGTAGGTGTAAGTATAGGTGTAAGTCTAGGTGTAAGTATAGGTGTAAGTCTAGGTGTAAGTGTAGGTGTAGGTATAGGTGTAAGTGTAGGTGCAAGTCTAGGTGTAAGTGTAGGTGTAAGTCTAGGTGTAAGTGTAGGTGTAAGTATAGGTGTAAGTCTAAGTGTAAGTCTAGGTGTAAGTCTAGGTGTAAGTGTAGGTGTAGGTATAGGTGTAAGTCTAGGTGTAAGTCTAGGTGTAAGTCTAGGTGTAAGTGTAGGTGTAGGTATAGGTGTAAGTCTAGGTGTAAGTATAGGTGTAAGTCTAGGTTTAAGTCTAGGTGTAAGTCTAGGTGTAAGTGTAGGTGTAAGTAAAGGTGTAAGTCTAGGTGTAAGCATAGGTCTAAGTCTAGGTGTAAGTATTGGTGTAAGTCTAGGTGTAAGTATAGGTGTAAGTCTAGGTGTAAGTGTAGGTGTAAGTCTAGGTGTAAGTATAGGTGTAAGTCTAGGTGTAAGTGTAGGTGTAAGTCTAGGTGTAAGTGTAATTGTAAGTCTAGGTGTAAGTGGAGGTGTAAGTATAGGTGTAAGTGTAGGTGTAAGTGTAGGTGTAAGTCTAGGTGTAGGTGTAGGTGTAAGTCTAGGTGTAAGTCAAGGTGTAAGTATTGGTGTAAGTCTAGGTGTAAGTATAGGTGTAAGTCTAGGTGTAAGTGTAGGTGTAAGTCTAGGTGTAAGTATAGGTGTAAGTCTAGGTGTAAGTGTAGATGTAAGTCTAGGTGTAAGTGTAATTGTAAGTCTAGGTGTAAGTGTAAGTGTTAGTGTAGGTGTAAGTCTAGGTATAAGTGTAGGTGTAAGTATAGGTGTAAGTCTAGGTGTAAGTATAGGTGTAAGTCTAGGTGTAAGTCTAGGTGTAAGTCTAGGTGTAAGTCTAGGTGTAAGTCTAGGTGTAAGTGTAGGTGTAAGTCTAGGTGTAAGTCTAGGTGTAAGTCTAGGTGTAAGTCTAGGTGTAAGTGTAGGTGTAAGTCTAGGTGTAAGTCTAGGTGTAAGTCTAGGTGTAAGTCTAGGTGTAAGTGTAGGTGTAAGTATAGGTGTAAGTCTAGGTGTAAGTGTAGGTGTAAGTATAGGTGTAAGTCTAGGTGTAAGTATAGGTGTAAGTCTAGGTGTAAGTCTAGGTGTAAGTGTAGGTGTAAGTCTAGGTGTAAGTCAAGGTGTAAGTGTAGGTGTAAGTATAGGTGTAAGTCTAGGTGTAAGTATAGGTGTAAGTCTAGGTGTAAGTATAGGTGTAAGTGTAGGTGTAAGTATAGGTGTAAGTATAGGTGTAAGTCTAGGTGTAAGTCTAGGTGTAAGTGTAGGTGTAAGTATAGGTGTAAGTCTAGGTGTAAGTTTAGGTGTAAGTCTAGGTGTAAGTCTTGGTGTAAGTGTAGGGGTAAGTGTAAGTGTAAGTCTAGGTGTAAGTGTAGGTGTAAGTCTAGGTGTAAGTATAGGTGTAAGTCTAGGTGTAAGTATAGGTGTAAGTGTAGGTGTAAGTATAGGTGTAAGTCTAGGTGTAAGTCTAGGTGTAAGTGTAGGTGTAAGTATAGGTGTAAGTCTAGGTGTAAGTGTAGGTGTAAGTCTAGGTGTAAGTCTTGGTGTAAGTGTAGGTGTAAGTGTAAGTGTAAGTCTAGGTGTAAGTGTAGGTGTAAGTATAGGTGTAAGTCTAGGTGTAAGTATAGGTGTAAGTCTAGGTGTAAGTATTGGTGTAAGTCTAGGTGTAAGTATAGGTGTAGGTCTAGGTGTAAGTGTAGGTGTGAGTCTAGGTGTAAATGTAGGTGTAAGTCTAGGTGTAAGTATAGGTGTAAGTCTAGGTGTAAGTGTAGGTGTAAGTCTAGGTGTAAGTCTAGGTGTAAGTGTAGGTGTAAGTCTAGGTGTAAGTGTAGGTGTAAGTCTAGGTGTAAGTGTAGGTGTAAGTATATGTGTAAGGGAGGTGTAAGTATAGGTGTAAGTCTAGGTGTATGTGTAGGTGTAAGTGTAGGTGTACGACTATGTGTAAGTCTAGGTGTAATTCTAGGTGTAAGTATAGGTGTAAGTCTAGGTGTAAGTCTAGGTGTAAGTGTAGGTGTAAGTCTAAGTGTAAGTGTAGGTGTAAGTCTAGGTGTAAGTGTAGGTGTAAGTATAGGTGTAAGTCTAGGTGTAAGTATAGGTGTAAGTCTAGGTGTAAGTATAGGTGTAAGTCTAGGTGTAAGTCTAGGTGTAAGTCTAGGTGTAAGTGTAGGTGTAAGTCTAGGTGTAAGTCTAGGTATAAGTGTAGGTGTAAGTATAGGTGTAAGTCTAGGTGTAAGTATAGGTGTAAGTCTAGGTGTAAGTGTAGGTGTAGGTATAGGTGTAAGTGTAGGTGCAAGTCTAGGTGTAAGTGTAGGTGTAAGTCTAGGTGTAAGTGTAGGTGTAAGTATAGGTGTAAGTCTAAGTGTAAGTCTAGGTGTAAGTCTAGGTGTAAGTGTAGGTGTAGGTATAGGTGTAAGTCTAGGTGTAAGTCTAGGTGTAAGTCTAGGTGTAAGTGTAGGTGTAGGTATAGGTGTAAGTCTAGGTGTAAGTATAGGTGTAAGTCTAGGTTTAAGTCTAGGTGTAAGTCTAGGTGTAAGTGTAGGTGTAAGTAAAGGTGTAAGTCTAGGTGTAAGCATAGGTCTAAGTCTAGGTGTAAGTATTGGTGTAAGTCTAGGTGTAAGTATAGGTGTAAGTCTAGGTGTAAGTGTAGGTGTAAGTCTAGGTGTAAGTATAGGTGTAAGTCTAGGTGTAAGTGTAGGTGTAAGTCTAGGTGTAAGTGTAATTGTAAGTCTAGGTGTAAGTGGAGGTGTAAGTATAGGTGTAAGTGTAGGTGTAAGTGTAGGTGTAAGTCTAGGTGTAGGTGTAGGTGTAAGTCTAGGTGTAAGTCAAGGTGTAAGTATTGGTGTAAGTCTAGGTGTAAGTATAGGTGTAAGTCTAGGTGTAAGTGTAGGTGTAAGTCTAGGTGTAAGTATAGGTGTAAGTCTAGGTGTAAGTGTAGATGTAAGTCTAGGTGTAAGTGTAATTGTAAGTCTAGGTGTAAGTGTAAGTGTTAGTGTAGGTGTAAGTCTAGGTATAAGTGTAGGTGTAAGTATAGGTGTAAGTCTAGGTGTAAGTATAGGTGTAAGTCTAGGTGTAAGTCTAGGTGTAAGTCTAGGTGTAAGTCTAGGTGTAAGTCTAGGTGTAAGTGTAGGTGTAAGTCTAGGTGTAAGTCTAGGTGTAAGTCTAGGTGTAAGTCTAGGTGTAAGTGTAGGTGTAAGTCTAGGTGTAAGTCTAGGTGTAAGTCTAGGTGTAAGTCTAGGTGTAAGTGTAGGTGTAAGTATAGGTGTAAGTCTAGGTGTAAGTGTAGGTGTAAGTATAGGTGTAAGTCTAGGTGTAAGTATAGGTGTAAGTCTAGGTGTAAGTCTAGGTGTAAGTGTAGGTGTAAGTCTAGGTGTAAGTCAAGGTGTAAGTGTAGGTGTAAGTATAGGTGTAAGTCTAGGTGTAAGTATAGGTGTAAGTCTAGGTGTAAGTCTAGGTGTAAGTCTAGGTGTAAGTCTAGGTGTAAGTGTAGGTGTAAGTCTAGGTGTAAGTCTAGGTGTAAGTCTAGGTGTAAGTGTAGGTGTAAGTATAGGTGTAAGTCTAGGTGTAAGTATAGGTGTAAGTCTAGGTGTAAGTCTAGGTGTAAGTCTAGGTGTAAGTCTAGGTGTAAGTGTAGGTGTAAGTCTAGGTGTAAGTCTAGGTGTAAGTGTAGGTGTAAGTATAGGTGTAAGTCTAGGTGTAAGTATAGGTGTAAGTCTAGGTGTAAGTCTAGGTGTAAGTCTAGGTGTAAGTGTAGGTGTAAGTCTAGGTGTAAGTCTAGGTGTAAGTCTAGGTGTAAGTGTAGGTGTAAGTATAGGTGTAAGTCTAGGTGTAAGTATAGGTGTAAGTCTAGGTGTAAATCTAGGTGTAAGTCTAGGTGTAAGTCTAGGTGTAAGTGTAGGTGTAAGTCTAGGTGTTAGTCTAGGTGTAAGTCTAGGTGTAAGTGTAGGTGTAAGTATAGGTGTAAGTCTAGGTGTAAGTGTAGGTGTAAGTATAGGTATAAGTCTAGGTGTAAGTATAGGTGTAAGTCTAGGTGTAAGTGTAGGTGTAAGTATAGGTGTAAGTCTAGGTGTAAGTATAGGTGTAAGTTTAGGTGTAAGTGTAGGTGTAAGTCTAGGTGCAAGTGTAGGTGTAAGTATAGGTGTAAATCTAGGTGTAAGTATAGGTGTAAGTTTAGGTGTAAGTGTAGGTGTAAGTCTAGGTGCAAGTGTAGGTGTAAGTATAGGTGTAAGTCTAGGTGTAAGTATAGGTGTAAGTCTAGGTGTAAGTCTAGGTGTAAGTCTAGGTGTAAGTCTAGCTGTAAGTGTAGGTGTAAGTCTAGGTGTAAGTCTAGGTGTAAGTTTAGGTGTAAGTGTAGGTTTAAGTATAGGTGTAAGTCTAGGTGTAAGTGTAGGTGTAAGTATAGGTGTAAGTCTAGGTGTAAGTATAGGTGTAAGTCTAGGTGTAAGTGCAGGTGTAAGTCTAGCTGTAAGTGTAGGTGTAAGTCTAGGTGTAAGTCTAGGTGTAAGTCTAGGTGTAAGTGTAGGTGTAAGTATAGGTGTAAGTCTAGGTGTAAGTGTAGGTGTAAGTATAGGTGTAAGTCTAGGTGTAAGTATAGGTGTAAGTCTAGGTGTAAGTGCAGGTGTAAGTATCGGTGTAAGTCTAGGTGAAAGTATAGGTGTAAGTTTAGGTGTAAGTGTAGGTGTAAGTCTAGGTACAGGTGTAGGTGTAAGTATAGGTGTAAGTCTAGGTGTAAGTGTAGGTGTAAGTATAGGTGTAAGTCTAGGTGTAAGTATAGGTGTAAGTTTAGGTGTAAGTGTAGGTGTAAGTCTAGGTGCAAGTGTAGGTGTAAGTATAGGTGTAAATCTAGGTGTAAGTATAGGTGTAAGTATAGGTGTAAGTCTAGGTGTAAGTATAGGTGTAAGTCTAGGTGTAAGTATTGGTGTAAGTCTAGATGTAAGTATAAGTGTAAGTCTAAACCAATTGTTGAGTACGTGTTAGTGTTGGCACGATGACCACGTATAAAATGATTGTATTTTGATCGACGCCAGGTGTTATAGTAGTACAATAAAATTTTCTGTACTTAACGTATATTGAAAAACGTGCTTTTCAGACGTTCTAACGCACCTTAATACTAAACTATTAAACTTGAATTTTTTGGATTCAAAATAATTTAATATAGCAATTTCATATGGCTAAATAAGCTCGAAATGCACTCCTACATTGTTTACAACCTTTTCAATCAATTCTAAACCAGTTGTTGAGTACGTGTTAGCGTTGGCACGATGACCATGTATAAAATTATTATATTTTGATCGACGCCAGGTGTTATAGTAGTACAATAAAATTTTCTGTAGTTAACGTATATTGAAAAACGTGCTTTTCAGACGGTCTAACGCACCTTAATACTAAACTATTAAACTTGAATTTTTGGATGCAAAATAATTTAATATAGCAATTTTATATGGCTAAATTAGCTCTAAATGCACTCCTACATTGTTTACAACCATTTTAATCAATTCTAAACCAATTGTTGAGTACGTGTTAGCGTTGGCACGATGACCACCTATAAAATTATTATATTTTGATCGACACCATGTGTTATAGTAGTACAATAAAATTTTCTGTAGTTAATGTATATTGAAAAACGTGCTTTTTAGACGTTCTAACGCACCTTAATACTAAACTATTAAACTTGAATTTTTTGGATGCAAAATAATATAATATAGCAATTTTATATGGCTAAATAAGCTCTAAATGCACTCCTACATTGTTTACAACCTTTTCAATCAATTCTAAACCAATTGTTGAGTACGTGTTAGCGTTGGCACGATGACCACGTATAAAATTATTATATTTTGATCGACGCCATGTGTTATAGTAGTACAATAAAATTTTCTGTAGTTAACGTATATTGAAAAACGTGCTTTTCAGACGTTCTAACGCACCTTAATACTAAACTATTAAACTTGAATTTTTTGGATGCAAAATAATTTAATATAGCAATTTTATATGGCTAAATAAGCTCTAAATGCACTCCTACATTGTTTACAACCTTTTCAATCAATTCTAAGCCAATTGTTGAGTACGTGTTAGCGTTGGCAGGTGTTATAGTAGTACAATATAATTTTCTGTAGTTAACGTATATTGAAAAACGTGCTTTTCAGACGTTCTAACGCACCTTAATACTAAACTATTAAACTTGAATTTTTTGGATGCAAAATAATTTAATATAGAAATTTTATATGGCTAAATAAGCTCTAAATGCACTCCTACATTGTTTACAACCTTTCCCATCAATTCTAAACCAATTGTTGTGTACGAGTTAGCGTTGGCACGATGACCACGTATAAAATTATTATATTTTGATCTACGCCAGGTGTTATAGTAGTACAATAAAATTTTCTGTAGTTAACGTATATTAACGTGCTTTTCAGACGGTCTAACGCACCTTAATACTAAACTATTAAACTTGAATTTTTGGATGCAAAATAATTTAATATAGAAATTTTATATGGCTAAATAAGCTCTAAATGCACTCCTACATTGTTTACAACCATTTCAATCAATTCTAAACCAATTGTTGAGTACGTGTTAGCGTTGGCACGATGACCACGTATAAAATTATTATATTTTGATCGTCTCCATGTGTTATAGTAGTACAATAAAATTTTCTGTAGTTAACGTATATTAAAAAACGTGCTTTTCAGACGTTCTAACGTACCTTAATACTAAACTATTAAACTTGAATTTTTTGGATGCAAAATAATTTAATATAGCATTTTTATATGGCTAACTAAGCTCTAAATGCACGCCTACATTGTATACAACCTTTCCAATCAATTCTAAACCAATTGTTGAGTACGAGTTAGCGTTGGCACGATGACCACGTATAAAATTATTATATTTTGATCGACGCCAGGTGTTATAGTAGTACAATAAAATTTTCTGTAGTTAACGTATATTGAAAAACCTGCTTTTCAGACGGTCTAACGCACCTTAATACTAAACTATTAAACTTGAATTTTTGGATGCAAAATAATTTAATATAGCAATTTTATATGGCTAAATAAGCTCTAAATGCACTCCTACATTGTTTACAACCATTTCAATCAATTCTAAACCAATTGTTGAGTACGTGTTAGCGTTGGCACGATGACCACGTATAAAATTATTATATTTTGATCGACGCCATGTGTTATAGTAGTACAATAAAATTTTCTGTAGTTAACGTATATTGAAAAACGTGCTTTTCAGACGTTCTAACGCACCTTAATACTAAACTATTAAACTTGAATTTTTTGAATGCAAAATAATTTAATATAGCAATTTTTATATGGCTAAATAAGCTCTAAATGCACTCCTACATTGTTTACAACCATTTCAATCAATTCTAAACCAATTGTTGAGTACGTGTTAGCGTTGGCACGATGACCACGTATAAAATTATTATATTTTGATCGACGCCAGGTGTTATAGTAGTACAATAAAATTTTCTGTAGTTAACGTATATTGAAAAAAGGGCTTTTCAGACGTTCTAACGCACCTTAATACTAAACTATTAAACTTGAATTTTTTGGATGCAAAATAATTTAATATAGCAATTTTATATGGCTAACTAAGCTCTAAATGCACTCCTACATTGTTTACAACCATTTCAATCAATTCTAAACCAATTGTTGAGTACGAGTTAGCGTTGGCACGATGACCACGTATAAAATTATTATATTTTGATCGACGCCAGGTGTTATAGTAGTACAATAAAATTGTCTGTAGTTAACGTATATTGAAAAACGTGCTTTTCAGACGTTCTAGCGCACCTTAATACTAAACTATTAAACTTGAATTTTTTGGATTCAAAATAATTTAATATAGCAATTTTATATGGCTAAATAAGCTCTAAATGCACTCCTACATTGTTTACAACTTTTTCAATCAATTCTAAACCAATTGTTGAGTACGTGTTAGCGTTGGCACGATGACCACGTATAAAATTATTATATTTTGATCGACGCCAGGTGTTATAGTAGTACAATAAAATTTACTTTAGTTAACGTATATTGAAAAACGTGCTTTTCAGACGGTCTAACGCACCTTAATACTAAACTATTAAACTTGAATTTTTGGATGCAAAATAATTTAATATAGCAATTTTATATGGCTAAATAAGCTCTAAATGCACTCCTACATTGTTTACAACCATTTCAATCAATTCTAAACCAATTGTTGAGTACGTGTTAGCGTTGGCACGATGACCACGTATAAAATTATTATATTTTGATCGACGCCATGTGTTAAGGACTTTATAAACTTTTGCCGCCTCTCTTACATTCTGAATTCATACTGTGCGCAGTAGACTGCCGGGCGTGCTTCCGCTTCCAAGAACACTTACGTTTCATCTGTCAACGTGGCAGCATGCAAACCGGTCCGCTCTACGGAAGCTAATTCTTGTAAATGTTCAATGTGTTTTTTATTGCTAATAAAGTAACATATTTCCGGCTTTCAACGAGTGTATTTATTCAGTGAAACCTACAATTCATACAGTCCACAAATTCCAAGGCGAGCTGGCAATCAGGAAAAGGTCCAAATAACGGAAAACTGAGAAGGCTACAAACATTGGACCTTCGATCACGATTAGTGCCACAAACATTGGTCCTACAGAGCCCGATTAAACCACATTAGGTCTTTGCGAGTCCAAAACAGCGACAGCATTCGACAACATTGGTCATTGGCAAGTACAAAAGCATATTCAGTTTTGTATTGCATCGCATGCAATCGGCCGCAAGGAAGCAGCGTTCATATTCGCAGCAACGCGTGGAACGAAGAGGGCACATGCGGTGCCCGTAACGAGAGGAAGGAAGACAGCAGACGGTAGATAGCCAAACGCCGAGTTTAGCGCCAAGATTCGTGCACGTGGGCATTACAGCTGCAAGCGAGACGGTAGTACGAACCAAAGCAACGAGGAAAACGGCAAGGCGGCACACACAAATAGCAATGTAAGCCTAAGTTCCCTATTTTCCTATGCATGAATATTTGGTTTTCTATCATCTGTGTTTACATGTGCATAATTTCAGCTGCGTATTATTGCGTAAACAAATGGTTTATGAGTCATATAAACATTTTAATTGCGTGAAATGCCAAGCTATTACGTTTGTTAGCGATATCCCCTGCATTTTCAAATTGCAGAGCCGTTTGCGTTGTTAAAACAGTCTCGCGTTCGTGGCGCATTTTGGTCTTGCGTAGTACACGGCCATCCGCGTCGTGATTCATTCCGAGTACCGGAGGCGTACCAAATTCGCGCCAGAGGCGTGCGAAAGGGTTTTATCATTAAAGAATATTTCAGATTCTGCAAGTAGTAAGGCTACCGCGCGTAGCATCTTGCCTGAAATATCACAGATAGTTGACCCGTTGGGTCCGCGTACCAGAAGCGTACAAAATTCACGCCAGGGGCGTACGAAAAGTTAGTTCGATCTGTTAAACTGTTTTTAATCTCAACAATTATGGATTCGCTTGTAAGAGTACGAGGCTCTATCAAGGGCAAGCTTACGCGTTTTGCAAATCACGTGCAATCTTTGCAAAAAATTCATGATGAAGATCAATTCTTATCTAGCGCTCAGATTATTTAATTGCAAGAAAGATTGAATGATACAGCCACCTTGTTATCAGAATATTATGCGGTTCATGAGCAAATTTTAGAAACCAGTAAGGATACAAAATTTGAAATGCAACATCAAGTTGAATTTGAAGATTCTTATTATTTTGCAATCTCACAAGCTAAATATTTGATTAATGAATACAACAAACAGTCTGATGTTGCACCAGATCGTTCTGGATCTCCTAATGGTAGCGTGAGATCAACGCATTCAAATTGCAGTTCACATTGCAATAATCAAGCTGTACGCCTTCCTGCCATTTCGATTCCCAAATATTCAGGGAACGTGTCAGAATGGCTGGAATTTCGTGAGATTTTTATTAGTTTAATTCATGAGAATCAAGCGTTAACTAATATTCAAAAGCTGCATTACTTAAAGGCTAGTTTACAGGGTGATGCAAGCCAAATTATAAAAAGTTTAGAGTTTACTGCGGGTAATTATACTCTAGCTTGGGAGGCATTGTGCAATCGATACAATGATCCAAAAATTCTGGTTCATAACCACCTCAAGGCTATTTTTGAACTTGAATCTTGCAGTAAGGAATCTGCAACTAAATTACGTACGATTAGCGATATGTTATTCAAACATTTTGCAGCAATCAAATCATTAGCTACCAAAAACGAGCTTCTTGATTTTGTTATAATTTATGTAGTTTCTAAAAAACTGGACCCCACTACATTTCGTGAATGGGAGGTCCTTAGAAACCGGTCAAGTTCTGACCTGCCTAATCTTGATGAGTTCAAGGAATTTCTACAAAACACAGCAAATCTTCTAGAAACTCTGGAAGTAAAAAATGTTAAGCTTGTACCCGAAAAGTCTTCCAAGGTACATTCGAAATCATTTGTGTCGGGTACCCCTTCGTGTCCACTTTGTAAAGGATCTCATTCCTTGTACCAATGCGATAAGTTTGTCAAGCTGCCTGTTCTTGACAGAAAGTCAAAGGCAAAAGAGCTCCGCGTATGCTTTAATTGCCTAACTCAGGGTCACCTTGCGAGCCTTTGTAGCTCCAAATATACGTGTAGAAAGTGCAAATCAAGGCACAACACCCTTCTTCATGAGGATAAGCCTCAGAACGCTTCTTCTAGTCAACCAGGATCTGCAGTGTCAGCAGAAACCCCTGTTGAACTAAACCAATCGATTTCGGCATTCTGTTCGAATGCTTTTCAGGTACTCTTACCTACGGCTACCGCTAAACTCATCGCTGATGATGGTACGCCTCACGTTGTGCGAATCCTGTTGGATTCCGGTTCCCAATCGAACTTTATACGTTCAGATTTGTGTAAAAGGTTAAAGCTTCCAATTCGCGAAGTCAACGTTACTGTTTCTGGCTTAAGTAAAGCCACTTCTCAAATCAAGGCTAGGTGTGATATCAAGCTGCAAGCCCCTCACACTTCATACGGCATTGGCCTATCCTGTCTTGTTCTCGATGAGATTACGGGTGTTACCCCAAGTTTTCGCGTCCAGCGAAACAGCTTCAAGGTTCCTGATAACATCAAGTTATCAGATCTGTCCTACGACCAACCGGGCACCATCGACATTTTGATTGGTTCGCCCATTTTCTGGCAGCTCCTTTGTATTGGACAAATTGGTCTAGGCCCAAATCTTCCCATCCTCCAAAAAACTCGTTTTGGTTGGATTGTTTCTGGCCCTACAGGCCCCCCTTCTGCGTACCCTGTACAGTGCAATCTTAGCACGATCGAGGATGCTTCTGACCCCATTGCTAGGTTTTGGCAACTCGAACATTACCCAGAGGAAAAGGTTCGCACAAATGAAGAGAACGCCTGTGAGGCACATTTCCTGCAAAATACTCAACGAGAAGCGAATGGTCGATTCGTTGTCTCTATCCCTTTCAAGGAACCTGTAGAGGTATTGGGTGATTCATTGCAAATCGCTCAGAAAAGATTCTTATCATTAGAGAAGCGGTTACAAGCGAACCCTGACTTGTCCAATCGCTATTCGAGTTTCATGAATGAATATTCTGAATTAGGTCATATGTCCGTTTCAAACCCTAATTCAAACGAGATATCCTATTATCTACCCCACCACGGAGTCTTAAAAGAGGAAAGCCTGACAACTAAACTCCGAGTTGTTTTCAATGGTTCTCAAGCAACCACTTCCGGGCAATCTCTGAACAGCATTCAGATGGTTGGCCCAACCGTGCAGCAAGACTTATTTTCAATTCTTGTTCGCTTTCGCAAGCATTTATTCGCTATATCAGCTGATATCGAGAAGATGTATCGCCAGGTTCTGGTGAATCCTAACCATAGGCCCCTTCAGAGAATCTTGTGGCGACCCTCCTCAGCTGAGCCTCTTCGGTCGTACGACCTGAATACGGTTACGTATGGCACCGCTTCAGCATCTTTTCTTGCTATTCGATGTTTAACCCAATTGGGCATCGAATGTGAGGCTTCAAATCACGAAGTCTCTCGAATCATAAAGGAGGACTTCTACGTCGACGACCTTCTGACAGGTGCCGACACTCCTGAGAAAGCGCGTACTCTCTGCTCAAACTTGGATCAGATTCTTGAGTCAGGCTGCTTCAAACTTAGAAAGTGGATTTCTAACTCTCCAGAAGTTCTCGATGGAATACCAGATTCCGATTTGCATCCGGGTGTTCTTGATTTCAGTGCACATGAGCACACAAACACCCTTGGTTTGATTTGGTCCTTTAAAAGCGATCATCTGATGTTCAATATTTCAAATTCTACAAGTAGTAAGGCTACGAAGCGTAGCATCTTGTCTGAAATATCGCAGATATTCGACCCGTTGGGTCTTCTAAGTCCGTGCACCATGGGTGCCAAGGTTCTTTTGCAACAGCTTTGGATGGAAAAGCTGGATTGGGATGAACCCGTTCCTAAAGCCATACAAGAAAAATGGTTAACCTATCGCAGTGAGCTTCTCATGCTCAATGACTTAACAATTCCTCGTCACGTCCTCTGTCGGAGCGTGGTCGAGATAGAGCTCCATGGTTTCTGCGACGCCTCTAACAATAGTTACGGTGCGTCGATATACCTACGTTCCAAGAATCAGGAAGGGGAAGTACAGGTTCACCTTCTCTGTTCCAAGGCCAAGGTAGCCCCTTTAAAGCCCTTGACAATCCCGAAGCTCGAGCTCTGCGGAGCTGTTCTTCTAAGCAAACTTTCCGTGCAAGTCATAAAGGCACTTGATTTGCCCATATCTAGAATCGGTCTGTGGACAGATTCCACAATAGTGCTAGGATGGTTGAAAACCAGTCCAAATCTTCTTAAGACCTTTGTGTGCAACAGAGTTGCTGATGTTCAGCAACTCACCTCTGATGCCACTTGGCGGCATGTTCCCACTACGTCTAATCCTGCTGATCTTCTCACTAGGAGAATCACCCCTTTAGGTTTGAAAGAATTGAGCCTTTGGTGGCATGGTCCCACCTGGCTAAGCGAAGGTGAGGCCTCTTGGCCTACTTCCAAACATGTTCGTGCTGAGCTTCCAGAATTCAAAAAAGAAGTTCAGAGTCTTCCTGTAACCTCTGTTGAACCATTTCCGTTCAATCAGTATTCAAGCTTTGCTCGCTTACAACGAGTTATAGCTTATTGCTTTCGTTTTCATAACAATGCGCGAGCCCCTAAGGCTGATCGTCTTTCTGGTCCCCTCTCTACAGATGAACTGCAAGCATCTATTGTAAGGCTTGCCAGGTTCTCCCAACGCGAGTCATTTCTTGACGAACTTAAACTGTTGTCACAGAGCAAGCCTGTGAAACAATCTTCTGCTTTGATATCCCTGAATCCCTTTCTGGATTCCGAGGGACTGCTAAGAGTTGGTGGTAGGCTCCACAACTCTCAATTACCCTTTGACAAGAAGTTTCCTTTAGTGATTTCTGGCAAACATCCATTCGCCAAACTCCTAGTATCGCATGAGCATCTTCGGCTTCTCCATGCCGGACCTCAAATGCTGTTAGCTAGTCTCAGAGAACGATATTGGATCACCTCTGGCAGAAATATCGTCAAGCAAGTGGTTCATCAATGCTTACGGTGTTTTAGATTCTCTCCTAAGTTAACTGAACCCATAATGGGAGACCTGCCAGCCTCTCGTACTCAATCATCGCCCCCACTTCATACGACTGGTATTGATTATGGTGGACCTTTCATGATAAAGGATCGCAAAGGACGTGGTTCTAAACTAGTAAAGTCCTACCTTTGTCTATTCGTTTGTTTCGTCACAAAGGCAGTGCACCTTGAATTGGTCGCTGATCTTTCTACTGAAACCTTCTTAATGGCTTTTCGCCGGTTTGTGGCTCGACGAGGCAAACCGCTCCATGTCTACTCAGACAACGGCACTAACTTTGTAGGCGCTAATTCCGAGTTAATCGAATTAGGCAATTTTCTCGCGGAACAAAACCCTTCTATTTCCGAATCAGTCGCGAGCGACGGAGTAGCTTGGCATTTTATACCCGCGCACAGTCCCCACTTTGGCGGATTGTGGGAGGCCGGAATCAAGTCCTCCAAACATCACATACGTCGCGTTATAGGTAACGCTAGTCTAAATTATGATGAATTTAGCACTTTGTTAGCACAGGTGGAAGCGACCTTAAACTCCCGACCTCTGTCCCCTTTGTCCTCTGATCCAAACGACCTTCAGCCTTTGACTCCTGCTCATTTCCTGATTGGTCGTCCGTTGGTGTCACTGCCTGATCCCAACGTAACTGAGATAGTCGAGTCTCGGCTGTCTAAATACCAGAGAATACAACAACTACACCAGAATGTGTGGAAAAGATGGAGCAAGGAGTACATCTCGGAACTCCAACAGCGCACCAAATGGTGCACGCATCTTTCGGACCTCCAGCCTGGTTCCATGGTCCTCATCAAGGATGACAATCTACCCCCTCTGAAGTGGAGGTTAGGCCGGGTCACCGAGCTGCACCCTGGCCTTGACGGCGTTACGCGTGTGGCGTCAGTGAACACTGTGTCAGGGATCATGAAGCGATCCTTCGCCAAATTGTGCCCGCTACCTAGTGTTGTGAACTAGTGCGTTAGCGTTCAGCGCAGTTTTCGTAAAGCCTTTTGGCTCCCCATTGTTCGGGTTTTCTTGTACTAGATTAAGATCCATGTACTATTATGCTTTGTATATATGTGTGTTCATGTTACATGTTTTACTCTAGCTTTTACATGTCAACTCTGTACTGTTTTATTTAAAAGGTTACCCTTTCCAAGGCGGGCGGTATGTTAAGGACTTTATAAACTTTTGCCGCCTCTCTTACATTCTGAATTCATACTGTGCGCAGTAGACTGCCGGGCGTGCTTCCGCTTCCAAGAACACTTACGTTTCATCTGTCAACGTGGCAGCATGCAAACCGGTCCGCTCTACGGAAGCTAATTCTTGTAAATGTTCAATGTGTTTTTTATTGCTAATAAAGTAACATATTTCCGGCTTTCAACGAGTGTATTTATTCAGTGAAACCTACAATTCATACAGTCCACAAATTCCAAGGCGAGCTGGCAATCAGGAAAAGGTCCAAATAACGGAAAACTGAGAAGGCTACAAACATTGGACCTTCGATCCCGATTAGTGCCACAAACACCATGTGTTATAGTAGTACAATAAAATTTTCTGTAGTTAACGTATATTGAAAAACGTGCTTTTCAGACGTTCTAACGCACCTTAATACTAAACTATTAAACTTGAATTTTTTGGATGCAAAATAATATAATATAGCAATTTTATATGGCTAAATAAGCTCTAAATGCACTCCTACATTGTTTACAACCTTTTCAATCAATTCTAAGCCAATTGTTGAGTACGTGTTAGCGTTGGCAGGTGTTATAGTAGTACAATAAAATTGTCTGGAGTTAACGTATATTGAAAAACGTGCTTTTCAGACGTTCTAACGCACCTTAATACTAAACTATTAAACTTGAATTTTTTGGATTCAAAATAATTTAATATAGCAATTTTATATGGCTAAATAAGCTCTAAATGCACGCCTACATTGTTTACAACCTTTTCAATCAATTCTAAACCAATTGTTGAGTACGTGCTAGCGTTGGCACGATGACCACGAATAAAATTATTAAATTTTGATCGACGCCAGGTGTTATAGTAGTACAATAAAATTTTCTTTAGTTAACGTATATTGAAAAACGTGCTTTTCAGTTCTAACGCACCTTAATACTAAACTATTAAACTTGAATTTTTTGGATGCAAAATAATTTAATATAGCAATTTTATATGGCTAAATAAGCTCTAAATGCACGCCTACATTGTTTACAACATTTCCAATCAATTCTAAACCAATTGTTGAGTACGTGTTAGTGTTGGCACGATGACCACGTATAAAATTATTATATTTTGATCGACGCCAGGTGTTATAGTAGTACAATAAAATTTTCTGTAGTTAACGTATATTGAAAAAAATGCTTTTCAGACGTTCTAACGCACCTTAATACTAAACTATTAAACTTGAATTTTTTGGATGCAAAATAATTTAATATAGCAATTTTATATGGCTAAATAAGCTCTAAATGCACTCCTACATTGTTTACAACCTTTCCCATCAATTCTAAACCAATTGTTGTGTACGAGTTAGCGTTGGCACGATGACCACGTATAAAATTATTATATTTTGATCGACGCCAGGTGTTATAGTAGTACAATAAAATTTTCTGTAGTTAACGTATATTGAAAAACGTGCTTTTCAGACGGTCTAACGCACCTTAATACTAAACTATTAAACTTGAATTTTTTGGATGCAAAATAATTTAATATAGCAATTTTATATGGCTAAATAAGCTCTAAATGCACTCCTACATTGTTTACAACCTTTCCCATCAATTCTAAACCAATTGTTGAGTACGAGTTAGCGTTGGCACGATGACCACGTATAAAATTATTATATTTTGATCGACGCCAGGTGTTATAGTAGTACAATAAAATTTTCTGTAGTTAACGTATATTGAAAAAGGGGCTTTTCAGACGGTCTAACGCACCTTAATACTAAACTATTAAACTTGAATTTTTGGATGCAAAATAATTTAATATAGCAATTTTATATGGCTAAATAAGCTCTAAATGCACTCCTACATTGTTTACAACCATTTCAATCAATTCTAAACCAATTGTTGAGTACGTATTAGCGTTGGCACGATGACCACGTATAAAATTATTATATTTTGATCGACGCCAGGTGTTATAGTAGTACAATAAAATTTTCTGTAGTTAACGTATATTGAAAATCCTGCTTTTCAGACGGTCTAACGCACCTTAATACTAAACTATTAAACTTGAATTTTTGGATGCAAAATAATTTAATATAGCAATTTTATATGGCTAAATAAGCTCTAAATGCACTCCTACATTGTTTACAACCATTTCAATCAATTCTAAACCAATTGTTGAGTACGTATTAGCGTTGGCACGATGACCACGTATAAAATTATTATATTTTGATCGACGCCAGGTGTTATAGTAGTACAATAAAATTGTCTGTAGTTAACGTATATTGAAAAACGTGCTTTTCAGACGTTCTAACGCACCTTAATACTAAACTATTAAACTTGAATTTTTGGATGCAAAATAATTTAATATAGCAATTTTATATGGCTAAATAAGCTCTAAATGCACTCCTACATTATTTACAACCATTGCAATCAATTCTAAACCAATTGTTGAGTACGTATTAGCGTTGGCACGATGACCACGTATAAAATTATTATATTTTGATCGACGCCATGTGTTATAGTAGTACAATAAAATTTTCTGTAGTTAACGTATATTGAAAAACGTGCTTTTCAGACGTTCTAACTCACCTTAATACTAAACTATTAAACTTGAATTTTTTGAATGCAAAATAATTTAATATAG
Source organism: Agriotes lineatus (assembly GCA_940337035.1). Lineage (NCBI taxonomy): Eukaryota > Metazoa > Arthropoda > Insecta > Coleoptera > Elateridae > Agriotes > Agriotes lineatus. Next base: position 24,516 of record CALNHX010002732.1, on the reverse strand, counting down.
CAATTTTTATATGGCTAAATAAGCTCTAAATGCACTCCTACATTGTTTACAACCTTTCCCATCAATTCTAAACCAATTGTTGAGTACGTGTTAGTGTTGGCACGATGACCACGTATAAAATTATTATATTTTGATCGACGCCAGGTGTTATAGTAGTACAATAAAATTTTCTGTAGTTAACGTATATTGAAAAAAGGGCTTTTCAGACGTTCTAACGCACCTTAATACTAAACTATTAAACTTGAATTTTTTGGATGCAAAATAATTTAATATAGCAATTTTATATGGCTAACTAAGCTCTAAATGCACTCCTACATTGTTTACAACCATTTCAATCAATTCTAAACCAATTGTTGAGTACGAGTTAGTGTTGGCACAATGACCACGTATAAAATTATTATATTTTGATCAACGCCAGGTGTTATAGTAGTACAATAAAATTTTCTTTAGTTAACGTATATTGAAAAACGTGCTTTTCAGACGGTCTAACACACCTTAATACTAAACTATTAAACTTGAATTTTTGGATGCAAAATAATTTAATATAGCAATTTTATATGGCTAAATAAGCTCTAAATGCACTCCTACATTGTTTACAACCATTTCAATCAATTCTAAACCAATTGTTGAGTACGTGTTAGCGTTGGCACGATGACCACGTATAAAATTATTATATTTTGATCGACGCCAGGTGTTATAGTAGTACAATAAAATTTTCTGTAGTTAACGAATATTGAAAAAAGGGCTTTTCAGACGTTCTAACGCACCTTAATACTAAACTATTAAACTTGAATTTTTTGGATGCAAAATAATTTAATATAGCAATTTTATATGGCTAACTAAGCTCTAAATGCACTCCTACATTGTTTACAACCATTTCAATAAATTCTAAACCAATTGTTGAGTACGAGTTAGCGTTGGCACGATGACCACGTATAAAATTATTATATTTTGATCGACGCCAGGTGTTATAGTAGTACAATAAAATTGTCTGGAGTTAACGTATATTGAAAAACGTGCTTTTCAGACGTTCTAACGCACCTTAATACTAAACTATTAAACTTGAATTTTTTGGATTCAAAATAATTTAATATAGCAAGTTTATATGGCTAAATAAGCTCTAAATGCACTCCTACATTGTTTACAACCTTTTCAATCAATTCTAAACCAATTGTTGAGTACGTGTTAGCGTTGGCACGATGACCACGTATAAAATTATTATATTTTGATCGACGCCAGGTGTTATAGTAGTACAATAAAATTTTCTTTAGTTAACGTATATTGAAAAACGTGCTTTTCAGACGGTCTAACGCACCTTAATACTAAACTATTAAACTTGAATTTTTGGATGCAAAATAATTTAATATAGCAATTTTATATGGCTAAATAAGCTCTAAATGCACTCCTACATTGTTTACAACAATTTCAATCAATTCTAAACCAATTGTTGAGTACGTGTTAGCGTTGGCACGATGACCACGTATAAAATTATTATATTTTGATCGACGCCATGTGTTATAGTAGTACAATAAAATTTTCTGTAGTTAACGTATATTGAAAAACGTGCTTTTCAGACGTTCTAACGCACCTTAATACTAAACTATTAAACTTGAATTTTTTGGATGCAAAATAATATAATATAGCAATTTTATATGGCTAAATAAGCTCTAAATGCACTCCTACATTGTTTACAACCTTTTCAATCAATTCTAAGCCAATTGTTGAGTACGTGTTAGCGTTGGCAGGTGTTATAGTAGTACAATAAAATTGTCTGGAGTTAACGTATATTGAAAAACGTGCTTTTCAGACGTTCTAACGCACCTTAATACTAAACTATTAAACTTGAATTTTTTGGATTCAAAATAATTTAATATAGCAATTTTATATGGCTAAATAAGCTCTAAATGCACTCCTACATTGTTTACAACCTTTTCAATCAATTCTAAACCAATTGTTGAGTACGTGTTAGCGTTGGCACGATGACCACGTATAAAATTATTATATTTTGATCGACGCCAGGTGTTATAGTAGTACAATAAAATTTTCTTTAGTTAACGTATATTGAAAAACGTGCTTTTCAGACGGTCTAACGCACCTTAATACTAAACTATTAAACTTGAATTTTTGGATGCAAAATAATTTAATATAGCAATTTTATATGGCTAAATAAGCTCTAAATGCACTCCTACATTGTTTACAACCATTTCAATCAATTCTAAACCAATTGTTGAGTACGTGTTAGCGTTGGCACGATGACCACGTATAAAATTATTATATTTTGATCGACGCCATGTGTTATAGTAGTACAATATAATTTTCTGTAGTTAACGTATATTGAAAAACGTGCTTTTCAGACGTTCTAACGCACCTTAATACTAAACTATTAAACTTGAATTTTTTGGATGCAAAATAATATAATATAGCAATTTTATATGGCTAAATAAGCTCTAAATGCACTCCTACATTGTTTACAACCATTTCAATCAATTCTAAACCAATTGTTGAGTACGTGTTAGCGTTGGCACGATGACCACGTATAAAATTATTATATTTTGATCGACGCCATGTGTTATAGTAGTACAATAAAATTTTCTGTAGTTAACGTATATTGAATAACGTGCTTTTCAGACGTTCTAACGCACCTTAATACTAAACTATTAAACTTGAATTTTTTGGATGCAAAATAATTTAATATAGCAATTTTATATGGCTAAATAATCCATAAATGCACTCCTACATTGTTTACAACCTTTTCAATCAATTCTAAGCCAATTGTTGAGTACGTGTTAGCGTTGGCAGGTGTTATAGTAGTACAATATAATTTTCTGTAGTTAACGTATATTGAAAAACGTGCTTTTCAGACGTTCTAACGCACCTTAATACTAAACTATTAAACTTGAATTTTTTGGATGCAAAATAATTTAATATAGCAATTTTATATGGCTAAATAAGCTCTAAATGCACTCCTACATTGTTTACAACCTTTCCAATCAATTCTAAACCAATTGTTGAGTACGTGTTAGTGTTGGCACGATGACCACGTATAAAATTATTATATTTTGATCGACGCCAGGTGTTATAGTAGTACAATAAAATTTTCTGTAGTTAACGTATATTGAAAAACGTGCTTTTCAGACGGTCTAACGCACCTTAATACTAAACTATTAAACTTGAATTTTTTGGATGCAAAATAATTTAATATAGCAATTTTATATGGCTAAATAAGCTCTAAATGCACTCCTACATTGTTTACAACCTTTCCCATCAATTCTAAACCAATTGTTGTGTACGAGTTAGCGTTGGCACGATGACCACGTATAAAATTATTATATTTTGATGGACGCCAGGTGTTATAGTAGTACAATAAAATTTTCTGTAGTTAACGTATATTGAAAAACGTGCTTTTCAGACGGTCTAACGCACCTTAATACTAAACTATTAAACTTGAATTTTTGGATGCAAAATAATTTAATATAGAAATTTTATATGGCTAAATAAGCTCTAAATGCACTCCTACATTGTTTACAACCATTTCAATCAATTCTAAACCAATTGTTGAGTACGTGTTAGCGTTGGCACGATGACCACGTATAAAACTATTATATTTTGATCGACGCCATGTGTTATAGTAGTACAATAAAATTTTCTGTAGTTAACGTATATTAAAAAACGTGCTTTTCAGACGTTCTAACGCACCTTAATACTAAACTATTAAACTTGAATTTTTTGAATGCAAAATAATTTAATATAGCAATTTTTATATGGCTAAATAAGCTCTAAATGCACTCCTACATTGTTTACAACCTTTCCCATCAATTCTAAACCAATTGTTGAGTACGTGTTAGTGTTGGCACGATGACCACGTATAAAATTATTATATTTTGATCGACGCCAGGTGTTATAGTAGTACAATAAAATTTTCTGTAGTTAACGTATATTGAAAAAAGGGCTTTTCAGACGTTCTAACGCACCTTAATACTAAACTATTAAACTTGAATTTTTTGGATGCAAAATAATTTAATATAGCAATTTTATATGGCTAACTAAGCTCTAAATGCACTCCTACATTGTTTACAACCATTTCAATCAATGCTAAACCAATTGTTGAGTACGAGTTAGCGTTGGCACGATAACCACGTATAAAATTATTATATTTTGATCGACGCCAGGCGTTATAGTAGTACAATAAAATTTTCTGTAGTTAACGTATATTGAAAAACGTGCTTTTCAGACGTTCTGACGCACCTTAATACTGAACTATTAAACTTGAATTTTTGGATGCAAAATAATTTAATATAGCAATTTTATATGGCTAAATAAGCTCTAAATGCACTCCTACATTGTTTACAACCATTTCAATCAATTCTAAACCAATTGTTGAGTACCTGTTAGCGTTGGCACGATGACCACGTATAAAATTATTATATTTTGATCGACGCCAGGTGTTATAGTAGTACAATAAAATTTTCTGTAGTTAACGTATATTGAAAAAAGTGCTTTTCAGACGTTCTAACGCACCTTAATACTAAACTATTAAACTTGAATTTTTTGGATGCAAAATAATTTAATATAGCAATTTTATATGGCTAAATAAGCTCTAAATGCACTCCTACATTGTTTACAACCTTTCCAATCAATTCTAAACCAATTGTTGAGTACGTGTTAGTGTTGGCACGATGACCACGTATAAAATTATTATATTTTGATCGACGCCAGGTGTTATAGTAGTACAATAAAATTTTCTGTAGTTAACGTATATTGAAAAAAATGCTTTTCAGACGTTCTAACGCACCTTAATACTAAACTATTAAACTTGAATTTTTTGGATGCAAAATAATTTAATATAGCAATTTTATATGGCTAAATAAGCTCTAAATGCACTCCTACATTGTTTACAACCTTTGCCATCAATTCTAAACCAATTGTTGTGTACGAGTTAGCGTTGGCACGATGACCACGTATAAAATTATTATATTTTGATCGACGCCAGGTGTTATAGTAGTACAATAAAATTTTCTGTAGTTAACGTATATTGAAAAACGTGCTTTTCAGACGGTCTAACGCACCTTAATACTAAACTATTAAACTTGAATTTTTGGATGCAAAATAATTTAATATAGAAATTTTATATGGCTAAACAAGCTCTAAATGCACTCCTACATTGTTTACAACCATTTCAATCAATTCTAAACCAATTGTTGAGTACGTGTTAGCGTTGGCACGATGACCACGTATAAAATTATTATATTTTGATCGACTCCATGTGTTATAGTAGTACAATAAAATTTTCTGTAGTTAACGTATATTAAAAAACGTGCTTTTTAGACGTTCTAACGCACCTTAATACTAAACTATTAAACTTGAATTTTTTGGATGCAAAATAATTTAATATAGCATTTTTATATGGCTAACTAAGCTCTAAATGCACGTCTACATTGTATACAACTTTTCCAATCAATTCTAAACCAATTGTTGAGTACGAGTTAGCGTTGGCACGATGACCACGTATAAAATTATTATACTTTGATCGACGCCAGGTGTTATAGTAGTACAATAAAATTTTCTGTAGTTAACGTATATTGAAAAACCTGCTTTTCAGACGGTCTAACGCACCTTAATACTAAACTATTAAACTTGAACTTTTGGATGCAAAATAATTTAATATAGCAATTTTATATGGCTAAATAAGCTCTAAATGCACTCCTACATTGTTTACAACCATTTCAATCAATTCTAAACCAATTGTTGAGTACGTGTTAGCGTTGGCACGATGACCACGTATAAAATTATTATATTTTGATCGACGCCATGTGTTATAGTAGTACAATAAAATTTTCTGTAGTTAACGTATATTGAGAAACGTGCTTTTCAGACGTTCTAACTCACCTTAATACTAAACTATTAAACTTGAATTTTTTGAATGCAAAATAATTTAATATAGCAATTTTTATATGGCTAAATAAGCTCTAAATGCACTCCTACATTGTTTACAACCTTTCCCATCAATTCTAAACCAATTGTTGAGTACGTGTTAGTGTTGGCACGATGACCACGTATAAAATTATTATATTTTGATCGACGCCATGTGTTATAGTAGTACAATAAAATTTTCTGTAGTTAACGTATATTGAGAAACGTGCTTTTCAGACGTTCTAACGCACCTTAATACTAAACTATTAAACTTGAATTTTTTGGATGCAAAATAATTTAATATAGCAATTTTATATGGCTAACTAAGCTCTAAATGCACTCCTACATTGTTTACAACCATTTCAATCAATTCTAAACCAATTGTTGAGTACGAGTTAGTGTTGGCACGATGACCACGTATAAAATTATTATATTTTGATCGACGCCAGGTGTTATAGTAGTACAATAAAATTTTCTTTAGTTAACGTATATTGAAAAACGTGCTTTTCAGACGGTCTAACGCACCTTAATACTAAACTATTAAACTTGAATTTTTGGATGCAAAATAATTTAATATAGCAATTTTATATGGCTAAATAAGCTCTAAATGCACTCCTACATTGTTTACAACCATTTCAATCAATTCTAAACCAATTGTTGAGTACGTGTTAGCGTTGGCACGATGACCACGTATAAAATTATTATATTTTGATCGACGCCAGGTGTTATAGTAGTACAATAAAATTTTCTGTAGTTAACGTATATTGAAAAAAGGGCTTTTCAGACGTTCTAACGCACCTTAATACTAAACTATTAAACTTGAATTTTTTGGATGCAAAACAATTTAATATAGCAATTTTATATGGCTAACTAAGCTCTAAATGCACTCCTACATTGTTTACAACCATTTCAATCGATTCTAAACCAATTGTTGAGTACGAGTTAGCGTTGGCACGATGACCACGTATAAAATTATTATATTTTGATCGACGCCAGGTGTTATAGTAGTACAATAAAATTGTCTGGAGTTAACGTATATTGAAAAACGTGCTTTTCAGACGTTCTAACGCACCTTAATACTAAACTATTAAACTTGAATTTTTTGGATTCAAAATAATTTAATATAGCAATTTTATATGGCTAAATAAGCTCTAAATGCACCCCTACATTGTTTACAACCTTTTCAATCAATTCTAAACCAATTGTTGAGTACGTGTTAGCGTTGGCACGATGACCACGTATAAAATTATTATATTTTGATCGACGCCAGGTGTTATAGTAGTACAATAAAATTTTCTTTAGTTATCGTATATTGAAAAACGTGCTTTTCAGACGTTCTAACGCACCTTAATACTAAACTATTAAACTTGAATTTTTTGGATGCAAAATAATTTAATATAGCAATTTTATATGGCTAAATAATCCATAAATGCACTCCTACATTGTTTACAACCTTTTCAATCAATTCTAAGCCAATTGTTGAGTACGTGTTAGCGTTGGCAGGTGTTATAGTAGTACAATATAATTTTCTGTAGTTAACGTATATTGAAAAACGTGCTTTTCAGACGTTCTAACGCACCTTAATACTAAGCTATTAAACTTGAATTTTTTGGATGCAAAATAATTTAATATAGCAATTTTATATGGCTAAATAAGCTCTAAATGCACTCCTACATTGTTTACAACCTTTCCAATCAATTCTAAACCAATTGTTGAGTACGTGTTAGTGTTGGCACGATGACCACGTATAAAATTATTATATTTTGATCGACGCCAGGTGTTATAGTAGTACAATAAAATTTTCTGTAGTTAACGTATATTGAAAAACGTGCTTTTCAGACGTTCTAACGCACCTTAATACTAAACTATTAAACTTGAATTTTTTGGATGCAAAATAATTTAATATAGCAATTTTATATGGCTAACTAAGCTCTAAATGCACTCCTACATTGTTTACAACCATTTCAATCAATTCTAAACCAATTGTTGAGTACGAGTTAGTGTTGGCACGATGACCACGTATAAAATTATTATATTTTGATCGACGCCAGGTGTTATAGTAGTACAATAAAATTTTCTTTAGTTAACGTATATTGAAAAACGTGCTTTTCAGACGGTCTAACGCACCTTAATACTAAACTATTAAACTTGAATTTTTGGATGCAAAATAATTTAATATAGCAATTTTATATGGCTAAATAAGCTCTAAATGCACTCCTACATTGTTTACAACCATTTCAATCAATTCTAAACCAATTGTTGAGTACGTGTTAGCGTTGGCACGATGACCACGTATAAAATTATTATATTTTGATCGACGCCAGGTGTTATAGTAGTACAATAAAATTTTCTGTAGTTAACGTATATTGAAAAAAGGGCTTTTCAGACGTTCTAACGCACCTTAATACTAAACTATTAAACTTGAATTTTTTGGATGCAAAACAATTTAATATAGCAATTTTATATGGCTAACTAAGCTCTAAATGCACTCCTACATTGTTTACAACCATTTCAATCGATTCTAAACCAATTGTTGAGTACGAGTTAGCGTTGGCACGATGACCACGTATAAAATTATTATATTTTGATCGACGCCAGGTGTTATAGTAGTACAATAAAATTGTCTGGAGTTAACGTATATTGAAAAACGTGCTTTTCAGACGTTCTAACGCACCTTAATACTAAACTATTAAACTTGAATTTTTTGGATTCAAAATAATTTAATATAGCAATTTTATATGGCTAAATAAGCTCTAAATGCACCCCTACATTGTTTACAACCTTTTCAATCAATTCTAAACCAATTGTTGAGTACGTGTTAGCGTTGGCACGATGACCACGTATAAAATTATTATATTTTGATCGACGCCAGGTGTTATAGTAGTACAATAAAATTTTCTTTAGTTAACGTATATTGAAAAACGTGCTTTTCAGACGTTCTAACGCACCTTAATACTAAACTATTAAACTTGAATTTTTTGGATGCAAAATAATTTAATATAGCAATTTTATATGGCTAAATAATCCATAAATGCACTCCTACATTGTTTACAACCTTTTCAATCAATTCTAAGCCAATTGTTGAGTACGTGTTAGCGTTGGCAGGTGTTATAGTAGTACAATATAATTTTCTGTAGTTAACGTATATTGAAAAACGTGCTTTTCAGACGTTCTAACGCACCTTAATACTAAGCTATTAAACTTGAATTTTTTGGATGCAAAATAATTTAATATAGCAATTTTATAAGGCTAAATAAGCTCTAAATGCACTCCTACATTGTTTACAACCTTTCCAATCAATTCTAAACCAATTGTTGAGTACGTGTTAGTGTTGGCACGATGACCACGTATAAAATTATTATATTTTGATCGACGCCAGGTGTTATAGTAGTACAATAAAATTTTCTGTAGTTAACGTATATTGAAAAAAGTGCTTTTCAGACGTTCTAACGCACCTTAATACTAAACTATTAAACTTGAATTTTTTGGATGCAAAATAATATAATATAGCAATTTTATATGGCTAAATAAGCTCTAAATGCACTCCTACATTGTTTACAACCTTTCCCATCAATTCTAAACCAATTGTTGTGTACGAGTTAGCGTTGGCACGATGACGACGTATAAAATTATTATATTTTGATGGACGCCAGGTGTTATAGTAGTACAATAAAATTTTCTGTAGTTAACGTATATTGAAAAACGTGCTTTTCAGACGGTCTAACGCACCTTAATACTAAACTATTAAACTTGAATTTTTGGATGCAAAATAGTTTAATATAGAAATTTTATATGGCTAAATAAGCTCTAAATGCACTCCTACATTGTTTACAACCATTTCAATCAATTCTAAACCAATTGTTGAGTACGTGTTAGCGTTGGCACGATGACCACGTATAAAACTATTATATTTTGATCGACGCCATGTGTTATAGTAGTACAATAAAATTTTCTGTAGTTAACGTATATTGAAAAACGTGCTTTTCAGACGTTCTAACGCACCTTAATACTAAACTATTAAACTTGAATTTTTTGAATGCAAAATAATTTAATATAGCAATTTTTATATGGCTAAATAAGCTCTAAATGCACCCCTACATTGTTTACAACCTTTCCCATCAATTCTAAACCAATTGTTGAGTACGTGTTAGTGTTGGCACGATGACCACGTATAAAATTATTATATTTTGATCGACGCCAGGTGTTATAGTAGTACAATAAAATTTTCTGTAGTTAACGTATATTGAAAAAAGGGCTTTTCAGACGTTCTAACGCACCTTAATACTAAACTATTAAACTTGAATTTTTTGGATGCAAAATAATTTAATATAGCAATTTTATATGGCTAACTAAGCTCTAAATGCACTCCTACATTGTTTACAACCATTTCAATCAATGCTAAACCAATTGTTGAGTACGAGTTAGCGTTGGCACGATACCCACGTATAAAATTATTATATTTTGATCGACGCCAGGCGTTATAGTAGTACAATAAAATTTTCTGTAGTTAACGTATATTGAAAAACGTGCTTTTCAGACGTTCTGACGCACCTTAATACTAAACTATTAAACTTGAATTTTTGGATGCAAAATAATTTAATATAGCAATTTTATATGGCTAAATAAGCTCTAAATGCACTTCTACATTGTTTACAACCTTTCCAATCAATTCTAAACCAATTGTTGAGTACGTGTTAGTGTTGGCACGATGACCACGTATAAAATTATTATATTTTGATCGACGCCAGGTGTTATAGTAGTACAATAAAATTTTCTGTAGTTAACGTATATTGAAAAACGTGCTTTTCAGACGGTCTAACGCACCTTAATACTAAACTATTAAACTTGAATTTTTGGATGCAAAATAATTTAATATAGAAATTTTATATGGCTAAATAAGCTCTAAATGCACTCCTACATTGGTTACAACCTTTCCCATCAATTCTAAACCAATTGTTGTGTACGAGTTAGCGTTGGCACGATGACCACGTATAAAATTATTATATTTTGATCGACGCCAGGTGTTATAGTAGTACAATAAAATTTTCTGTAGTTAACGTATATTGAAAAACGTGCTTTTCAGACGGTCTAACGCACCTTAATACTAAACTATTAAACTTGAATTTTTGGATGCAAAATAATTTAATATAGAAATTTTATATGGCTAAATAAGCTCTAAATGCACTCCTACATTGTTTACAACCATTTCAATCAATTCTAAACCAATTGTTGAGTACGTGTTAGCGTTGGCACGATGACCACGTATAAAATTATTATATTTTGATCGACTCCATGTGTTATAGTAGTACAATAAAATTTTCTGTAGTTAACGTATATTAAAAAACATGCTTTTTAGACGTTCTAACGCACCTTAATACTAAACTATTAAACTTGAATTTTTTGGATGCAAAATAATTTAATATAGCATTTTTATATGGCTAACTAAGCTCTAAATGCACGCCTACATTGTATACAACCTTTCCAATCAATTCTAAACCAATTGTTGAGTACGAGTTAGCGTTGGCACGATACCCACGTATAAAATTATTATATTTTGATCGACGCCAGGCGTTATAGTAGTACAATAAAATTTTCTGTAGTTAACGTATATTGAAAAACGTGCTTTTCAGACGTTCTGACGCACCTTAATACTAAACTATTAAACTTGAATTTTTGGATGCAAAATAATTTAATATAGCAATTTTATATGGCTAAATAAGCTCTAAATGCACTTCTACATTGTTTACAACCATTTCAATCAATTCTAAACCAATTGTTGAGTACGTGTTAGCGTTGGCACGATGACCACGTATAAAATTATTATATTTTGATCGACGCCAGGTGTTATAGTAGTACAATAAAATTTTCTGTAGTTAACGTATATTGAAAAAAGTTCTTTTCAGACGTTCTAACGCACCTTAATACTAAACTATTAAACTTGAATTTTTTGGATGCAAAATAATTTAATATAGCAATTTTATATAGCTAAATAAGCTCTAAATGCACTCCTACATTGTTTACAACCTTTCCAATCAATTCTAAACCAATTGTTGAGTACGTGTTAGTGTTGGCACGATGACCACGTATAAAATTATTATATTTTGATCGACGCCAGGTGTTATAGTAGTACAATAAAATTTTCTGTAGTTAACGTATATTGAAAAAAATGCTTTTCAGACGTTCTAACGCACCTTAATACTAAACTATTAAACTTGAATTTTTTGAATGCAAAATAATTTAATATAGCAATTTTATATGGCTAAATAAGCTCTAAATGCACTCCTACATTGTTTACAACCTTTCCCATCAATTCTAAACCAATTGTTGTGTACGAGTTAGCGTTGGCACGATGACCACGTATAAAATTATTATATTTTGATCGACGCCAGGTGTTATAGTAGTACAATAAAATTTTCTGTAGTTAACGTATATTGAAAAACGTGCTTTTCAGACGGTCTAACGCACCTTAATACTAAACTATTAAACTTGAATTTTTGGATGCAAAATAATTTAATATAGAAATTTTATATGGCTAAATAAGCTCTAAATGCACTCCTACATTGTTTACAACCATTTCAATCAATTCTAAACCAATTGTTGAGTACGTGTTAGCGTTGGCACGATGACCACGTATAAAATTATTATATTTTGATCGACTCCATGTGTTATAGTAGTACAATAAAATTTTCTGTAGTTAACGTATATTAAAAAACATGCTTTTTAGACGTTCTAACGCACCTTAATACTAAACTATTAAACTTGAATTTTTTGGATGCAAAATAATTTAATATAGCATTTTTATATGGCTAACTAAGCTCTAAATGCACGCCTACATTGTATACAACCTTTCCAATCAATTCTAAACCAATTGTTGAGTACGAGTTAGCGTTGGCACGATGACCACGTATAAAATTATTATACTTTGATCGACGCCAGGTGTTATAGTAGTACAATAAAATTTTCTGTTGTTAACGTATATTGAAAAACCTGCTTTTCAGACGGTCTAACGCACCTTAATACTAAACTATTAAACTTGAATTTTTGGATGCAAAATAATTTAATATAGCAATTTTATATGGCTAAATAAGCTCTAAATGCACTCCTACATTGTTTACAACCATTTCAATCAATTCTAAACCAATTGTTGAGTACGTGTTAGCGTTGGCACGATGACCACGTATAAAATTATTATATTTTGATCGACGCCATGTGTTATAGTAGTACAATAAAATTTTCTGTAGTTAACGTATATTGAAAAACGTGCTTTTCAGACGTTCTAACTCACCTTAATACTAAACTATTAAACTTGAATTTTTTGAATGCAAAATAATTTAATATAGCACTTTTTATATGGCTAAATAATCTCTAAATGCACTCCTACATTGTTTACAACCTTTCCCATCAATTCTAAACCAATTGTTGAGTACGAGTTAGTGTTGGCACGATGACCACGTATAAAATTATTATATTTTGATCGACGCCAGGTGTTATAGTAGTACAATAAAATTTTCTGTAGTTAACGTATATTGAAAAAAGTGCTTTTCAGACGTTCTAACGCACCTTAATACTAAACTATTAAACTTGAATTTTTTTGGATGCAAAATAATTTAATATAGCAATTTTATATGGCTAAATAAGCTCTAAATGCACTCCTACATTGTTTACAACCATTTCAATCAATTCTAAACCAATTGTTGAGTACGTGTTAGCGTTGGCACGATGACCACGTATAAAATTATTATATTTTGATCGACGCCAGGTGTTATAGTAGTACAATAAAATTTTCTGTAGTTAACGTATATTGAAAAAAGGGCTTTTCAGACGTTCTAACGCACCTTAATACTAAACTATTAAACTTGAATTTTTTGGATGCAAAATAATTTAATATAGCAATTTTATATGGCTAACTAAGCTCTAAATGCACTCCTACATTGTTTACAACCTTTTCAATCAATTCTAAACCTATTGTTGAGTACGTGTTAGCGTTGGCACGATGACCACGTATAAAATTATTATATTTTGATCGACGCCAGGTGTTAATAGTAGTACAATAAAATTTTCTTTAGTTAACGTATATTGAAAAACGTGCTTTTCAGACGGTCTAACGCACCTTAATACTAAACTATTAAACTTGAATTTTTGGATGCAAAATAATTTAATATAGCAATTTTATATGGCTAAATAAGCTCTAAATGCACTCCTACATTGTTTACAACCATTTCAATCAATTCTAAACCAATTGTTGAGTACGTGTTAGCGTTGGCACGATGACCACGTATAAAATTATTATATTTTGATCGACGCCATGTGTTATAGTAGTACAATAAAATTTTCTGTAGTTAACGTATATTGAAAAACGTGCTTTTCAGACGTTCTAACGCACCTTAATACTAAACTATTAAACTTGAATTTTTTGGATGCAAAATAATATAATATAGCAATTTTATATGGCTAAATAAGCTCTAAATGCACTCCTACATTGTTTACAACCTTTTCAATCAATTCTAAGCCAATTGTTGAGTACGTGTTAGCGTTGGCAGGTGTTATAGTAGTACAATAAAATTGTCTGGAGTTAACGTATATTGAAAAACGTGCTTTTCAGACGTTCTAACGCACCTTAATACTAAACTATTAAACTTGAATTTTTTGGATTCAAAATAATTTAATATAGCAATTTTATATGGCTAAATAAGCTCTAAATGCACTCCTACATTGTTTACAACCTTTTCAATCAATTCTAAACCAATTGTTGAGTACGTGTTAGCGTTGGCACGATGACCACGTATAAAATTATTATATTTTGATCGACGCCAGGTGTTATAGTAGTACAATAAAATTTTCTGTAGTTAACGTATATTGAAAAAAGTGCTTTTCAGACGTTCTAACGCACCTTAATACTAAACTATTAAACTTGAATTTTTTGGATGCAAAATAATTTAATATAGCAATTTTATATGGCTAAATAAGCTCTAAATGCACTCCTACATTGTTTACAACCTTTCCCATCAATTCTAAACCAATTGTTGTGTACGAGTTAGCGTTGGCACGATGGCCACGTATAAAATTATTATATTTTGATGGACGCCAGGTGTTATAGTAGTACAATAAAATTTTCTGTAGTTAACGTATATTGAAAAACGTGCTTTTCAGACGGTCTAACGCACCTTAATACTAAACTATTAAACTTGAATTTTTGGATGCAAAATAATTTAATATAGAAATTTTATATGGCTAAATAAGCTCTAAATGCACTCCTACATTGTTTACAACCATTTCAATCAATTCTAAACCAATTGTTGAGTACGTGTTAGCGTTGGCACGATGACCACGTATAAAACTATTATATTTTGATCGACGCCATGTGTTATAGTAGTACAATAAAATTTTCTGTAGTTAACGTATATTGAAAAACGTGCTTTTCAGACGTTCTAACGCACCTTAATACTAAACTATTAAACTTGAATTTTTTGAATGCAAAATAATTTAATATAGCAATTTTTATATGGCTAAATAAGCTCTAAATGCACTCCTACATTGTTTACAACCTTTCCCATCAATTCTAAACCAATTGTTGAGTACGTGTTAGTGTTGGCACGATGACCACGTATAAAATTATTATATTTTGATCGACGCCAGGTGTTATAGTAGTACAATAAAATTTTCTGTAGTTAACGTATATTGAAAAAAGGGCTTTTCAGACGTTCTAACGCACCTTAATACTAAACTATTAAACTTGAATTTTTTGGATGCAAAATAATTTAATATAGCAATTTTATATGGCTAACTAAGCTCTAAATGCACTCCTACATTGTTTACAACCATTTCAATCAATGCTAAACCAATTGTTGAGTACGAGTTAGCGTTGGCACGATAACCACGTATAAAATTATTATATTTTGATCGACGCCATTCGTTATAGTAGTACAATAAAATTTTCTGTAGTTAACGTATATTGAAAAACGTGCTTTTCAGACGTTCTGACGCACCTTAATACTAAACTATTAAACTTGAATTTTTGGATGCAAAATAATTTAATATAGCAATTTTATATGGCTAAATAAGCTCTAAATGCACTCCTACATTGTTTACAACCATTTCAATCAATTCTAAACCAATTGTTGAGTACGTGTTAGCGTTGGCACGATGACCACGTATAAAATTATTATATTTTGATCGACGCCATGTGTTATAGTAGTACAATAAAATTTTCTGTAGTTAACGTATATTGAAAAACGTGCTTTTCAGACGTTCTAACGTACCTTAATACTAAACTATTAAACTTGAATTTTTTGGATGCAAAATAATTTAATATAGCAATTTTATATGGCTAAATAAGCTCTAAATGCACTCCTACATTGTTTACAACCTTTCCAATCAATTCTAAACCAATTGTTGAGTACGTGTTAGTGTTGGCACGATGACCACGTATAAAATTATTATATTTTGATCGACGCCAGGTGTTATAGTAGTACAATAAAATTTTCTGTAGTTACCGTATATTGAAAAAGGGGCTTTTCAGACGTTCTAACGCACCTTAATACTAAACTATTAACTTGAATTTTTTGGATGCAAAATAATTTAATATAGCAATTTTATATGGCTAACTAAGCTCTAAATGCACTCCTACATTGTTTACAACCATTTCAATCAATTCTAAACCAATTGTTGAGTACGAGTTAGCGTTGGCACGATAACCACGTATAAAATTATTATATTTTGATCGACGCCAGGTGTTATAGTAGTACAATAAAATTTTCTGTAGTTAACGTATATTGAAAAACGTGCTTTTCAGACGTTCTAACGCACCTTAATACTAAACTATTAAACTTGAATTTTTGGATGCAAAATAATTTAATATAGCAATTTTATATGGCTAAATAAGCTCTAAATGCACTCCTACATTGTTTACAACCATTTCAATCAATTCTAAACCAATTGTTGAGTACGTGTTAGCGTTGGCACGATGACCACGTATAAAATTATTATATTTTGATCGACGCCATGTGTTATAGTAGTACAATAAAATTTTCTGTAGTTAACGTATATTGAAAAACGTGCTTTTCAGACGTTCTAACGCACCTTAATAATAAACTATTAAACTTGAATTTTTTGGATACAAAATAATTAAATATAGCAATTTTATATGGCTAAATAAGCTCTAAATGCACTCCTACATTGTTTACAACCTTTTCAATCAATTCTAAACCAATTGTTGAGTACGTATTAGCGTTGGCACGATGACCACGTAAAAAATTATTATATTTTGATCGACGCCAGGTGTTATAGTAGTACAATAAAATTGTCTGTAGTTAACGTATATTGAAAAACGTGCTTTTCAGACGTTCTAACGCACCTTAATACTAAACTACTAAACTTAAATTTTTTGGATGCAAAATAATTTAATATAGCAATTTTATATGGCTAAATAAGCTCTAAATGCACTCCTACATTGTTTACAACCTTTCCAATCAATTCTAAACCAATTGTTGAGTACGTGTTAGCGTTGGCACGATGACCACGTATAAAATTATTATATTTTGATCGACGCCAGGTGTTATAGTAGTACAATAAATTTTTCTGTAGTTAACGTATATTGAAAAACGTGCTTTTCACACGTTCTAACGCACCTTAATACTAAACTATTAAACTTGAATTTTTGGATGCAAAATAATTTAATATAGCAATTTTATATGGCTAAATAAGCTCTAAATGCACTCCTACATTGTTTACAACCATTTCAATCAATTCTAAACCAATTGTTGAGTACGAGTTAGCGTTGGCACGATGACCACGTATAAAATTATTATATTTTGATCGACGCCATGTGTTATAGTAGTACAATAAAATTTTCTGTAGTTAACGTATATTGAAAAACGTGCTTTTCAGACGTTCTAACGCACCTTAATAATAAACTATTAAACTTGAATTTTTGGGATGCAAAATAATTAAATATAGCAATTTTATATGGCTAAATAAGCTCTAAATGCACTCCTACATTGTTTACAACCTTTTCAATGAATTCTAAACCAATTGTTGAGTACGTATTAGCGTTGGCACGATGACCACGTAAAAAATTATTATATTTTGATCGACGCCAGGTGTTATAGTAGTACAATAAAATTGTCTGTAGTTAACGTATATTGAAAAACGTGCTTTTCAGACGTTCTAACGCACCTTAATACTAAACTACTAAACTTAAATTTTTTGGATGCAAAATAATTTAATATAGCAATTTTATATGGCTAAATAAGCTCTAAATGCACTCCTACATTGTTTACAACCTTTCCAATCAATTCTAAACCAATTGTTGAGTACGTGTTAGCGTTGGCACGATGACCACGTAAAAAATTATTATATTTTGATCGACGCCAGGTGTTATAGTAGTACAATAAAATTGTCTGTAGTTAACGTATATTGAAAAACGTGCTTTTCAGACGTTCTAACGCAGCTTAATACTAAACTACTAAACTTAAATTTTTTGGATGCAAAATAATTTAATATAACAATTTTATATGGCTAAATAAGCTCTAAATGCACTCCTACATTGTTTACAACCTTTCCAATCAATTCTAAACCAATTGTTGAGTACGTGTTAGCGTTGGCACGATGACCACGTATAAAATTATTATATTTTGATCGACGCCAGGTGTTATAGTAGTACAATAAATTTTTCTGTAGTTAACGTATATTGAAAAACGTGCTTTTCAGACGTTCTAATGCACCTTAATACTAAACTATTAAACTTGAATTTTTTGAATGCAAAATAATTTAATATAGCAATTTTATATGGCTAAATAAGCTCTAAATGCACTCCTACATTGTTTACAACCTTTCCAATCAATTCTAAACCAATTGTTGAGTACGTGTTAGTGTTGGTACGATGACCACGTATAAAATTATTATATTTTGATCGACGCCAGGTGTTATAGTAGTACAATAAAAATTTCTGTAGTTAACGTATATTGAAAAACATGCTTTTCAGACGTTCTAACGCACCTTAATACTAAACTATTAAACTTGAATTTTTTGGATGCAAATAATTTAATATAGCAATTTTATATGGCTAAATAAGCTCTAAATGCACTCCTACATTGTTTACAACCTTTTCAATCAATTCTAAACCAATTGTTGAGTACGTGTTAGTGTTGGCACGATGACCACGTATAAAATGATTATATTTTGATCGACGCCCGGTGTTATAGTAGTACAATAAAATTTTCTGTAGTTAACGTATATTGAAAAACGTGCTTTTCAGACGTTCTAACGCACCTTAATAGTAAACTATTAAACTTGAATTTTTTGGATGCAAAATAATTTAATATAGCAATTTTATATGGCTAAATAAGCTCTAAATGCACTCCTACATTGTTTACAACCTTTCCAATCAATTCTAAACCAATTGTTGAGTACGTGTTAGCGTTGGCACGATAACCACGTATAAAATTATTATATTTTGATCGACGCCAGGTGTTATAGTAGTACAATATAATTTTCTGTAGTTAACGTATATTGAAAAACGTGCTTTTCAGACGTTCTAACGTACCTTAATACTAAACTATTAAACTTGAATTTTTTGGATGCAAAATAATTTAATATAGCAATTTTATATGGCTAAATAAGCTCTAAATGCACTCCTACATTGTTTACAACCTTTCCAATCAATTCTAAACCAATTGTTGAGTACGTGTTAGTGTTGGCACGATGACCAAGTATAAAATGATTATATTTTGATCGACGCCAGGTGTTATAGTAGTACAATAAAATTTTCTGTAGTTAACGTATATTGAAAAACGTGCTTTTCAGACGTTCTAACGTACCTTAATACTAAACTATTAAACTTGAATTTTTTGGATGCAAAATTATTAAATATAGCAATTTTATATGGCTAAATAAGCTCTAAATGCACTCCTACATTGTTTACAACCCTTCCAATCAATTTGAAACCAATTATTGGGTACGAGTTAGCGTTGGCACGATGACCACGTATAAAATTATTATATTTTGATCGACGCCAGGTGTTATAGTAGTACAATAAAATTTTCTGTAGTTAACGTATATTGAAAAACGTGCTTTTCAGACGTTCTAACGCACCTTAATACTAAACTATTAAACTTGAATTTTTGGATGCAAAATAATTTAATACAGCAATTTTATATGGCTAAATAAGCTCTAAATGCACTCCTACATTGTTTACAACCTTTTCAATCTATTCTAAACCAATTGTTGAGTACGTGTTAGCGTTGGCACGATGACCACGTATAAAATTATTATATTTTGATCGACGCCAGGTGTTATAGTAGTACAATAAAATTGTCTGTAGTTAACGTATATTGAAAAACGTGCTTTTCAGACGTTCTAACGCACCTTAATACTAAACTATTAAACTTGAATTTTTTGGATGCAAAATAATTTAATATAGCAATTTTATATGGCTAAATAAGCTCTAAATGCACTCCTACATTGTTTACAAACTTTCCAATCAATTCTAAAGCAATTGTTGAGTACGTGTTAGTGTTGGTACGATGACCACGTATAAAATTATTATATTTTGATCGACGCCAGGTGTTATAGTAGTACAATAAAAATTTCTGTAGTTAACGTATATTGAAAAACATGCTTTTCAGACGTTCTAACGCACCTTAATACTAAACTATTAAACTTGAATTTTTTGGATG
Organism: Agriotes lineatus; assembly: GCA_940337035.1. Taxonomy (NCBI): domain Eukaryota; kingdom Metazoa; phylum Arthropoda; class Insecta; order Coleoptera; family Elateridae; genus Agriotes; species Agriotes lineatus. The sequence continues at coordinate 3,931 of CALNHX010002732.1, read as the reverse complement.
CAAAATAATTTAATATAGCAATTTTATATGGCTAAATAAGCTCTAAATGCACTCCTACATTGTTTACAACCTTTTCAATCAATTCTAAACCAATTGTTGAGTACGTGTTAGTGTTGGCACGATGACCACGTATAAAATGATTATATTTTGATCGACGCCCGGTGTTATAGTAGTACAATAAAATTTTATGTAGTTAACGTATATTGAAAAACGTGCTTTTCAGACGTTCTAACGCACCTTAATAGTAAACTATTAAACTTGAATTTTTTGGATGCAAAATAATTTAATATAGCAATTTTATATGGCTAAATAAGCTCTAAATGCACTCCTACATTGTTTACAACCTTTCCAATCAATTCTAAACCAATTGTTGAGTACGTGTTAGCGTTGGCACGATAACCACGTATAAAATTATTATATTTTGATCGACGCCAGGTGTTATAGTAGTACAATATAATTTTCTGTAGTTAACGTATATTGAAAAACGTGCTTTTCAGACGTTCTAACGTACCTTAATACTAAACTATTAAACTTGAATTTTTTGGATGCAAAATAATTTAATATAGCAATTTTATATGGCTAAATAAGCTCTAAATGCACTCCTACATTGTTTACAACCTTTCCAATCAATTCTAAACCAATTGTTGAGTACGTGTTAGTGTTGGCACGATGACCAAGTATAAAATGATTATATTTTGATCGACGCCAGGTGTTATAGTAGTACAATAAAATTTTCTGTAGTTAACGTATATTGAAAAACGTGCTTTTCAGACGTTCTAACGTACCTTAATACTAAACTATTAAACTTGAATTTTTTGGATGCAAAATTATTAAATATAGCAATTTTATATGGCTAAATAAGCTCTAAATGCACTCCTACATTGTTTACAACCCTTCCAATCAATTTGAAACCAATTATTGGGTACGAGTTAGCGTTGGCACGATGACCACGTATAAAATTATTATATTTTGATCGACGCCAGGTGTTATAGTAGTACAATAAAATTTTCTGTAGTTAACGTATATTGAAAAACGTGCTTTTCAGACGTTCTAACGCACCTTAATACTAAACTATTAAACTTGAATTTTTTGAATGCAAAATAATTTAATATAGCAATTTTTATATGGCTAAATAAGCTCTAAATGCACTCCTACATTGTTTACAACCTTTCCCATCAATTATAAACCAATTGTTGAGTACGTGTTGGTGTTGGCACGATGACTACGTATAAAATTATTATATTTTGATCGACGCCAGGTGTTATAGTAGTACAATAAAATTTTCTGTAGTTAACGTATATTGAAAAAAGGGCTTTTCAGACGTTCTAACGCACCTTAATACTAAACTATTAAACTTGAATTTTTTGGATGCAAAATAATTTAATATAGCAATTTTATATGGCTAACTAAGCTCTAAATGCACTCCTACATTGTTTACAACCATTTCAATCAATGCTAAACCAATTGTTGAGTACGAGTTAGCGTTGGCACGATAACCACGTATAAAATTATTATATTTTGATCGACGCCATTCGTTATAGTAGTACAATAAAATTTTCTGTAGTTAACGTATATTGAAAAACGTGCTTTTCAGACGTTCTGACGCACCTTAATACTAAACTATTAAACTTGAATTTTTGGATGCAAAATAATTTAATATAGCAATTTTATATGGCTAAATAAGCTCTAAATGCACTCCTACATTGTTTACAACCATTTCAATCAATTCTAAACCAATTGTTGAGTACGTGTTAGCGTTGGCACGATGACCACGTATAAAATTATTATATTTTGATCGACGCCATGTGTTATAGTAGTACAATAAAATTTTCTGTAGTTAACGTATATTGAAAAACGTGCTTTTCAGACGTTCTAACGTACCTTAATACTAAACTATTAAACTTGAATTTTGTGGATGCAAAATAATTTAATATAGCAATTTTATATGGCTAAATAAGCTCTAAATGCACTCCTACATTGTTTACAACCTTTCCAATCAATTCTAAACCAATTGTTGAGTACGTGTTAGTGTTGGCACGATGACCACGTATAAAATTATTATATTTTGATCGACGCCAGGTGTTATAGTAGTACAATAAAATTTTCTGTAGTTAACGTATATTGAAAAAGGGGCTTTTCAGACGTTCTAACGCACCTTAATACTAAACTATTAACTTGAATTTTTTGGATGCAAAATAATTTAATATAGCAATTTTATATGGCTAACTAAGCTCTAAATGCACTCCTACATTGTTTACAACCATTTCAATCAATTCTAAACCAATTGTTGAGTACGAGTTATCGTTGGCACGATAACCACGTATAAAATTATTATATTTTGATCGACGCCAGGTGTTATAGTAGTACAATAAAATTTTCTGTAGTTAACGTATATTGAAAAACGTGCTTTTCAGACGTTCTAACGCACCTTAATACTAAACTATTAAACTTGAATTTTTGGATGCAAAATAATTTAATATAGCAATTTTATATGGCTAAATAAGCTCTAAATGCACTCCTACATTGTTTACAACCATTTCAATCAATTCTAAACCAATTGTTGAGTACGTGTTAGCGTTGGCACGATGACCACGTATAAAATTATTATATTTTGATCGACGCCATGTGTTATAGTAGTACAATAAAATTTTCTGTAGTTAACGTATATTGAAAAACGTGCTTTTCAGACGTTCTAACGCACCTTAATAATAAACTATTAAACTTGAATTTTTTGGATACAAAATAATTAAATATAGCAATTTTATATGGCTAAATAAGCTCTAAATGCACTCCTACATTGTTTACAACCTTTTCAATCAATTCTAAACCAATTGTTGAGTACGTATTAGCGTTGGCACGATGACCACGTAAAAAATTATTATATTTTGATCGACGCCAGGTGTTATAGTAGTACAATAAAATTGTCTGTAGTTAACGTATATTGAAAAACGTGCTTTTCAGACGTTCTAACGCACCTTAATACTAAACTACTAAACTTAAATTTTTTGGATGCAAAATAATTTAATATAGCAATTTTATATGGCTAAATAAGCTCTAAATGCACTCCTACATTGTTTACAACCTTTCCAATCAATTCTAAACCAATTGTTGAGTACGTGTTAGCGTTGGCACGATGACCACGTATAAAATTATTATATTTTGATCGACGCCAGGTGTTATAGTAGTACAATAAATTTTTCTGTAGTTAACGTATATTGAAAAACGTGCTTTTCACACGTTCTAACGCACCTTAATACTAAACTATTAAACTTGAATTTTTGGATGCAAAATAATTTAATATAGCAATTTTATATGGCTAAATAAGCTCTAAATGCACTCCTACATTGTTTACAACCATTTCAATCAATTCTAAACCAATTGTTGAGTACGAGTTAGCGTTGGCACGATGACCACGTAATAAAATTATTATATTTTGATCGACGCCATGTGTTATAGTAGTACAATAAAATTTTTCTGTAGTTAACGTATATTGAAAAACGTGCTTTTCAGACGTTCTAACGCACCTTAATAATAAACTATTAAACTTGAATTTTTGGGATGCAAAATAATTAAATATAGCAATTTTATATGGCTAAATAAGCTCTAAATGCACTCCTACATTGTTTACAACCTTTTCAATGAATTCTAAACCAATTGTTGAGTACGTATTAGCGTTGGCACGATGACCACGTAAAAAATTATTATATTTTGATCGACGCCAGTGTTATAGTAGTACAATAAAATTGTCTGTAGTTAACGTATATTGAAAAACGTGCTTTTCAGACGTTCTAACGCACCTTAATACTAAACTACTAAACTTAAATTTTTTGGATGCAAAATAATTTAATATAGCAATTTTATATGGCTAAATAAGCTCTAAATGCACTCCTACATTGTTTACAACCTTTCCAATCAATTCTAAACCAATTGT